>ML797171.1:392326-403244 GCA_009831015.1 Picea engelmannii | reverse complement strand
TACTTTACATTCTCATTTTGTATAGAACAAGGCTACACTCCCTGCCAAATTAGAGATAAATAAATAGAGATTAAAGTAATTTATTTCAATTTATTCATGTATTTGTTTGTTTGTTTTACGATGAGGAAGACTTAAATAAATAAATAGAAATATAAATAAATTATTTCAATTTAACCCATATTTATTTGTTATACATATTAAGAGGCTTAATTTGGATATTAGAGACCACCCATCATGGCTACTATGAGCATAGTCAAAATTGACTTTGTCCAAACATGCATTTAAAACACCTAGTTCGTTTGTCTTGTAACCAATGGAGGTAAGTTGAGACACTAAGTATGGGTTGCATGGAGTTTTCTATTATACAAAAAGGTTTGCATAAAAAATGAATAAATAAAATATATTATTAAGATGACCTCATCCAACCATGGAGGACGTTACAGGTCTCCCTCACAGTCACATTGTCTTTGTGTGCAAGAAAGGGGCGCTCATCGTCAATGTGTTATGTATATCACAAATGTTTTCATATGTAACAACTCTAAATATATTCAATGCTAGTTGATTACACCACTGGCAAGCCTATATGAGGTTCTCTTAATAATAATAATATCATTCCTTGTGAAAGCACTATCATCGATTGCGTTTGTACCCTAGGAGAACTAGATTTGTCCTCCTCACTGTGTTGGTCATGTTGAAACCCATTCATCCATCGTGAAACTATAAAAATACATATACCTTGACCTTACAACAACCCTTATCATTTTATAAAATTAATTATATATATATAAAGATTGGATAAGACGATCTCTATTTGCAAATGATAAATAATATAATTGATCTCTCATTTTAATATTAAAAACACTATGGTTTTTTTACATGAAAAAAGGGAAAATACCAAGATCATAAACAAATTACTAAATTACTTATCTTAATCACATAAACATATCTTAATTATTTGTGACATAATGAATTATCAAACTATTCTTTACTCTCTATATTCAATTAGTTTCCTCTTTGTACATTGAAAACACATTCATAGATAATATTAAATGTAAATGATAGTAGTAAAAGTTTACACCACTTAGGTACCACTAAAACAAAACACTATTCATTGTTCAGGCATGCACCTTTCCTGAATGTTAAGGGAAAGGACTGACATCTTTTATGCTATCTAGACCAGTGGCGAGAAGCACCGCGAGGCGGAATTTTCTCTGGAATGTCACTAAGAAAATGTTAGAATGCAATAATGCATCAATGAGTTTGCTTCCATAATAGGCTTGCTCCTCATTGAAATAAAGTTTTGCAGCAGATCCATTTTTGCATTTTGTTATGTTGTGCTGCAACTTAGAGCCAAGTTGAGAAAATATTTTTCTCAGACATAACAACCTAGTAGAGGTCTTAGAATCAGTGCAGACATGGCAACCCAGTGGAGGTCTCAGAATATCATCAAGCCATTCGATATATATATAAAGAAATGTTCTTTGCAACAAAAGGTAAAGGTGTTGGATGCAAAGCAAGAATTTGCATCAGGCTAAACCAAAACCCGCATCACTGCCACCAGAATTCTTCCCTTGCTTCGCTAGTTCGAAACGCAGACACCCGCAAGCAATAGGATTTTAGCTACGAGGGAGCCGAGGAACGTCCTTGGGAGCCCAGATTATTTTTATGGAAACAAGGAGTCGTAAGCACGTCAGTTTGCTGTACCTGTGCTGGTCAGTTTACTGAATCAAGAAGGTTCTCCAGACATGATGCTTCTCATAGCGAGGGATTTAACTCACCTTTGTGATGTTATGCCTTCATCTTGTTCGATCATTGTGCATCATGGTGCAATCCCTGCTTTCCATTCACGCTTTCTCACCATTGAGTACATGGATTTGGCTGAAAAGGTATGACATTTTCTCTCAATGAAGCTTGTTTGTCTGTTGTGCATCACAGTGCAATATCTGCTTATGTAATAGCAGGTGAGGAGGTGACCCAAATGAATGTTCAAAACAAAACCAATGAAAGGTTGTATTTACGTGAGTGGGAAAATAACATATTACATTTGTAGTGTTTCCTCTCCACAAGGAAATCACACCCTCTTCCTTGATTATCCTACCAAAACACTCCATAATTCCTTTGTATGGCTCAGGAAGATGTCCAGAATTCAACATCTCATCTTGGTTTTGTATCAATAGTTTCACACGCTCAATAGGGGCAACTGCAGTTTTTGATATTGCAACAAAAACCCCAGCCATGAGAAAATCAATCATAAAACCAGTAAAACCTTTCTCTGTAGGTGTTGGAATAAACACAGGTGAATGGCCTGGGAAAAAGCTACTTCGCTTCCAGAACCATTCAAAAATGCATAATGCAAGCCCCCATAATTATGTACAGGAGTTGATTGTGTTCCATCATACTTAAAAGGCTGAAGAGCACTATTCTGGTGATCCTGCCAACTTGGTGTAATCCTCGAACCAAGATAGGTTTGACAGGACATCTTTTGTATAGTAGAAGGATAATTTTGTCACTCTGCCATTGTAACCTGTCAAACTTACTGCAATATCAAAAGCCCAAAAAATAAGTCAGAATAACCAAAAAAATTAAACAAGTAATTGCAAATGGCTTTGTCCATGCTGTGGAGGCGGTGGGTAGGAGGCACTGTCAAGGCGGTGGCTACATAATTGTCAGAGGGGATGCAAATTTGTACTATCAAGGTGGTGGTTGTAGAGTTGTGAGGACTCAAGGGGATGCCGAGTTGGCAGAGGGACACCACCACCCCTGCAATAGAAATATGAAGTTTAAAGCCAATAACATGGTAGAAAAATAAAGTTTTTTATTTATTTTAAATCTAAAAAAAATTATTAATAATATTTCCCTAAATTCAACATTGTAAATCAGGAAAATTTTAAACCAATAGGTAGTCAATGAATAACTCATTGCTATAGTCCCTCGCCTTTTGACAAGGACTAAGAATGATATACATCAAAGGAAATACTAAGTGCTGCTAATTAGAATTTTTGTTCATGTTTAATTTGAAATTACTTAATCTTTTTCATGCTAACTCTTTTCTATGGAATAATGATATACATAAAAGGAAAGAGTATTACTACTAATTAGAATTTTTGTTTAATTTGAAATTACTTAATCTTTTTTATATTTAATTATTTGGTGTTATTTTATATTTTCATTTTCTATATATTAAGAAAGGGGTGGTAAGAGTATGGGGTCTTTTATGATTTTGGAGGACAGGAGGAACTGTTATGTGCTTGAAGTCTTGGAACATGTACTAACTAGGAAAAGACTTATGCTCTTCTGCAAGTATTGAAATTAGCACTATCTCATCCAACATTCTATATCACTATGATAGGAGACTCTTTAATCATTATTCAATCAATGCACAAGACTTATGAGCCTAGCAACCATAAAATTGCCTCGATTCTATTCAGAATATCACAAGATGTAACAAGGCTCCAAAAAATAAACATTTATCAAGTATTGTGGGAGCAAAACACAAAAGCTAACAAGATAGCAAATAATGCTAGTAGGAAAAACTCAGGGTTTTAAGGATCGATGGCTCATCATCATATCATGCCATAACTTAGGAATTTAGATCAATGTTTAACAAGTACCATGTTATGAACCAACACCTTGAGAAAGATAAAAAATAAGTGAGTAGCAATCCACTTCGAGGGGGAAACATCCTTTTACAATATAAGTGTACAAGATGAGATATGATGATCCTAAGAATAGGTCTCCTTGGTATATATATAGGAGATAAAGGGTACAATGAAGGGGTTCTAGCCTACATACAAATATAACACAAGAAATGTAATAATTCAATAAGGGACTTAACAAGGAGTTTTATACATAACATGGGGCTTTGTCTAGGGCTTAACATGTCCCTCCCCTTCAAACAAGTGTTTTCCTAAACACTTCACTAACCACAGGTGCTTCTGCAAGAAGAACTCACCTTCCCATGGCACCTCTTCCACTAATAGGTTCTTCCATTTGACGAGGTATTGACAGTGGGTAGGAGGCACTGTCAAGGCGGTGGCTACATAATTGTCAGAGGGGATGCAAAGTTGTACTATCAAGGTGGTTGTTGTAGAGTTGTCAGGGCTCAGAGGGGATTCCAAGTTGGCAAAGGGATCAAAATTAGATAAAATAATTAATGCACACCACCACCCCTGCAATAGCACTATGAAGTTTAAAGCCATTAACATGGTAGAAAAATAAAGTTTTTTATTTATTTTAAATCTAAAAAAAATATTAATAATATTTCCCTAAATTCAACATTGCAAATCAGGAAAATTTTAAACCAATAGGTAGGCAATGAGTAACTCATTGCTATAGTCCCTAGCCTTTTGGCAAGGACTAAGAATGATATACATCAAAGGAAATACTAAGTGCTACTAATTGGAATTTGTGTTCATGTTTAATTTGAAATTACTTAATCTTTCTCATGCTAACTCTTTTCTATGTAATAATGATATACATAAAAGGAAAGAGTATTACTACTAATTAGAATTTTTGTTTAACTTGAAATTACTTAATCTTTTTTATATTTAATTATTTGATGTTATTTTATATTTTCATTTTCTATATATTAAGAAAGGGGTGGTAAGTGTATGGGGTCTTTTATGATTTTGGAGGACAGGAGGAATTGTTATGTGCTTGAAGTCTTGAAACATGTACTAACTAGGAAAATACTTATGCTCTTCTACAAGTATTGAAATTAGCACTATTTCATCCAACATTCTATATCACTATGATAGGAGACTCTTTAGTCATTATTCAATCAATGCACAAGACTTATGAGCCTAGCAACCACAAAATTGCCTCGATTCTATTCAGAATATCACAAGATGTAACAAGGCTCCAAAAAATAAACGTTTATTAAGTATCATGGGAGCAAAACACAAAAGCTAACAAGATAGAAAATAAAGCTAGTAGGAAAAAACTCAGGGTTCTAAGGATCAAAGGCTCATCATCATATCATGCCATAACTTAGGAATTTAGATCAATGTTTAACAAGTACCATGTTATGAAACAACACCTTGAGAAAGATAAAAAATCAGTGAGTAGCAATCCACTTCGAGGGGGAAACATCCTTTTACAATATATTGAGTGTACAAGATGAGAAATGATGATCCTAAGAATAGGTCTCTTTGGTATATATATAGGAGATAAAGGGTACAATTATAATGAAAGGGTACAATGAAGGGGTTCTAGCCTACATACAAATATAACACAAGAAATGTAATAATTCAATAAGGGGCTTAACAAGGAGTTTTATACATAACATGGGGCTTTGTCTAGGGCTTAACACGTCCCTCCCCTTCAAACAAGTGTTTTCCTAAACACTTCACTAACCATAGGTGCTTCTGCAAGAAGAACTCACCTTCCCATGACACCTCTTCCACTAATAGGTTCTTCCATTTGACGAGGTATTATATAATTGCTCGATTTCCGAGCTGCTTAATCCTTGTTTTAGGGATTGTTTATGGTTCTAGTATGATTGTACCTTCTTCATTAATCTCTGGTAAAATAGTTTAGATTGGGATCTTGTTGTCGATGACCTTCTTTAAGCAAGAAGCATGGAAAACTGGATGTACATGCGAACAAGGAGGTGACTCCAATTTGTAATTCATACTTCCAATCCTTTGCAAAACCTTATAGGGGCCATACTATTTGGGTGCCAATTTATTGTCCTTCTTTTGTTGCTTGAGGGGCATATGTTTGTATGGTTGTAGCCTCGAAAATACACAATCCCCCACTTCAAATTCCCTTTCACTATGATGTTGATTTGCTTGTTGTTTCATCCTATTTTGTGCCATAATTAAGTTGTCCTTCAATAGTTTGAGAACCTCTTGTTGGTTCCCTATGTGGTCCTCCACTGCTTGAACCTTTGTATTCCCTTTCAAGGGTGATGTAATGGATGGAGGATGATATCCATAAAGTGCCAGAAATGGGGACATTTTTTATGAAGTATGGAAGGATGTGTCATACCACCATCCCGCCAAGGGCTACCACTTGACCCATTATGTTTGTTTTTCAGATGCAAAGCAACAAAGATATCCTTCTAGAACTTTATTCACAATCTCAGTTTTCCCATCGAATCGAGGATGGTAAGATGAGTTGGGAGCCAAATGAGTAACCAAACAAGAAAATAATTTAGTCCAAAAATTTCCAATGAATATTGGATCTCTGTTGCTTACAATAATCTAGTCCCATGTAGCTTTTGAATTGTTTCCATGAATATTGCAGGTATTGTACTTACTTTAAAAGGATGAGAAAGAGAGCAAAAATGGGCATACTTTTTCAGTCAATCCACTACTACCATGATGTTAGTTTTTCCTTCATATTTGGGTAAACCTGTAATAAAATCCATTGAAACTTCTTCCCAACATTGACTTGGTATAGCTAATGGTTGTAGGAGACCTAGAGTCTTGATTGTTTCTCCCTTATTCCATTGGCAGACCAAACGTTCAGACAAAAAAATTTGAACGTCAGATTTAATATCTTCCCAAAAAAATCCTTCTTGATCCTGTGGTACATTTTCAAGAATCTTGAGTTTGAAATTCTAGAAGGACCTTCTGTTTTAGTTGGGAATTTTTACACAAATATAGGCGATCATGATACAATAGCAAATCATTCTTCCATACAAAATTATCTAATCAACCGGGGTCCTCTTGTATTTGTTGAATGATCTTGCATACCTCTTGATATTTCTTCCATTATATCCTTGCTTCTTCCACCCAATTAGATTGCGAAATAGAAATAACATATAGTGAACCTTTGTTTCTTCTTCTTTCCTTGAAAGGGCATCTACCACAACATTATGTTTTCCTTTTTTGTAGATAATTTCAAAGTCACAACCTAGCATATTTTAACCCATTTTTGTTGCTCTTCTAAAGATAATTGTTTCTCCAAGAAGTACTTCAAACTATCATGATATGTTTTTACTTTGAAGTGTCTTCCTATTAGGTAAGGGTGCCATTTCTGAATGCATGTAGTATGGCCAACATTTGTTTTTCATAAATGGGTTTGACTAAGTTTTTTTCCTTTAAGTTGGTTGCTTTCAAAGGCAAGGGGCCTTCCTTCTTGCATTAAAATTGCACCAATTCCATGGCCTAAGGCATCACACTCCACAATAAATGTTTTTGTAAAGTCAAGTGTGGCTAGGACAAGAGTAGTACACAACCTCCTTAAGTTTTTCAAAATCTTTGGTTGCTTCTTCGGTCTAAGAAAATGCTTCATTCTTTAATAATGTTGCTATAGGTGCTACTATTTGACCATAGTTATCAACAAACTTGCAGTAATAGTCTGTCAATCCTAAGAATCCTCTAAGTATCTTCATGGTTTTGGGAATTGGGAGTTCCCTTATAGCTTTAACTTTGTTAGGGTCCACTTTTACACCTTCATGAGATACAATATGACCAAAATATTCCACTTCTTGAACCCTAAAGGCACACTTGGAAGGATTTGCATAAAATTGTTTCTCTTTCGATAGTTGTAATGGTTTGTCAACATGTTGTACATGCTCTTCCCAAGATTTGTTGTAGATTACTATGTGATAAAAAAATACTAACTCAAATTTTCTAAGGAAGGGTTTGAAAATAGAATTCATCAAGCTTTGAAATGTTGAAGGTGAATTAGTAAGTCCAAATGGAAAAACCAAAAACTCATAATAATCTTCAAGTGTTCTAGAAGTTGTTTTAGGAATGTCTTCCTACCTCATTCTGATTTGATGATATCCCGAACGAAGATCCAACTTAGTAAAGAATTTTGCTCCATGCAATTCATCTAAAAATTCATCAATGATAAGAATAAGAAACTTATCTTTGATGGTCATTTTGTTGAGTTGTCTATAATCTGAACACATATGCCATGAACCATCCTTTTTTGTAACCATCACCACTGGTGAAAGAACTTTGGCTAGGTTGAATGATGACGACCTTTAACATTTCTTGGATCACACACTTAATCTCACTCTTCTATGCATATGGATACATATAATGCCTAATGTTAGGTGGTACACTTCTTGGTTGCAAATGAATAACACGGTCATGATCTCGAGTAGGTGGAAGACCCTTAGTCATTGCATCAAATACCTTGGAATGATTGTTGATAACTATTTGGAGATCTCATTGAGTAGAAGATATAGATGTTTGAACATCAAGTGAGAACAATTGTGCAATTACACCATGGTGTCCCATTTTTAGTAATTTTGTCATGCTATTAGAGCTTATTACCTTAGAGGGTTTCCCTTGGATACTTATAAGTTCAATTTCCTTTCCATTTGAGGAAAATATAATGAAAAGATCTTGAAAATTAAGGGCCATTATTCCGAATTATTGTAACCATTAGACCCCTAATATACCATCAACACCACCCATTTGGATGGAAATCATGGGACTATCCAAAAAATACTCCCTCGTGTTGAGTTTAATACTATGGCACTTCCTAGAAAAATTTATGGTACCTCCACCTGCAATCATTAATTGAAACTATGGTGTTGTATTGATATGGATTAGATCATTATGCTATTTTTCATCTATCGTGATGCTTTTAGAGTGGAAAAAATTGGAGGAATCAACTTGCAGGGTCATTGTAGCGACAAATCCCAGTTTGGAAAATTGGGGTCTGGAACCTTATGGATCCATTTTGAGGCATTAAACTATGTTTTTTGGGTTCTAGTGTCTGAAACATGTATTCACAATCTTGATAGTGTTTTAAACTTTGACATATTTCCAATAGTGCAGACCATGCATCCATCGGAGCTCGTATGCAAAATTTATGCCTCCTGCAAGTTGACCTATCGTGTTGACTGCCATGGTATGAGAGGATGCCACATCACCCCCCGTTACTCATGCATATGGGGCTAGCCACGTGAGACTTTCAAGAATATTCTAGAAGGTCCAAAACATTATCACCATTGAAGTTTGAGGAAGTCAAAACCCTAACCCTAGATGACTATCGGGCTAAGTTAAATACTAGGCCACTAGGAGCAGAAGGGGTTCCATTATGTTTTATTGTATTTTGTTCCATAGAAAATCAGAACAATTGGGAGTGGGAGATTAGAGATAATAAGAAAGGGGGTTAATGTTCTATAACGTCCTAATAAGCCATAGGTCTCAGGTAACTCCATAGAGAGTGCCTTCTCCTTTGTACTTGCATTATTTCCATACCAGAGAAAAGAGAGCAAAACAACCTCACCTTCCAACTAGATTTTCTCCTGTAAGGATTTCCTAGAGAAATTTTTTATGTTATTTTGTGGATGGTGTGATTGTATTTTATTGTTGTCTATTTTCCACATTTGATATATTTCATGCATAAGCAGAAAAAAAATAACTAAAAAATTTGGAATCTAAAGGAATTTAACCTTCATAGTAGATTTCAGTTTTATTTATCAGATATGTTGTGACAAATTGTTTGAGGGGAATATCCATGGAATTTTACAAATCATATTGGTATCAAAGTAGGTTTTCTTTTGGGTATTTGTGGGAAGTTGCAGGATCTAGGAATTGGCTTAAAGAGAAGTCGCATAAGCCCTAGCCATGGAAGATGAATCTATTCATAACAACCCTCGAGATCCAACAGAAGAGATATTTGAGAGGTTGGAAGCACAACTCTCTAATATCAACCACAATATGAACCTCCTCATAGCAGATCTAGCAAGCAAGCTCGGACCGTTCAGAGAAGTTGGAGGCTCAAACTTAGAGATTGGATCAGACGACAAATCAGGAGATAATAAAGATCCGGGAAAGGAGTCGCAGAAAGAACTCAAGAAAGAGCATCCTAATTCAAGTGTCGTTAACCCTTCATAGTCCCTATTCAATATGGAAGCGAAGGCAGACATAAAGCCATACCAAGGTGAGATTGATACATTAAAATTGAATCATTGGTCGCAACAACTAGAAGTTTATTTTAGCATTCACTATATAGATGAAGAGCAAAAGATTTTGTTTTCTAGATTGAAATTAAATGACCATGCTTTAACCTGGTGGGGAAGGCACATGAAGACACTTAGGCTAGAGGGTGACCCACCAATAACTAAGTGGGAGGATTTCAAAACCATCATTAAGTCCCAGTTCTATCTTATTGGGTATGTAGAGGACCAACGGATCTATTGGGATTACTTCAGGCAGAGGCAGGGGAAGAGTGTATAGGAGAACACCATTGAGTTCAGAAAGATGACCATCATGTTGGGTATCTTGCCCAAGAACCCAAATGTACTCCTCAAGTATCTGAGGGAGTATACACAATCATCTACAAAAATTGGTGATGTTCTTCAATCCGAGGACAATGGCTAAGGCATGTGTACAGGCATAGTATCTGGAAAACATAGGCCACAAGAAAGGGAAACCAAGCAGTTCCAAGTAGAAATAACGTCATGAAGCTTCTGTTATCCACATTTTTGGTTATCAAGATGATGACATGATAATGACATGGTGATAGAAGATCTAGCTCTTCTTTAAAGATCATTTTCATGAAGAAAGTTACACTTGTCAGTTTCTCAAAATCACACAGTGCGGAAAGTCCGCAATCTGACTGAATGCAGCCTGCGGAAATAAAGCACTTCCGCAGGACAATATATATGCAGCCTGCGTACTGTCCTCAAAAGAGTGATAAATCTCCTCCTGTTGATGACCGAGATAAGCGCAAGCCACGCTATCCTTGCCTTATGTGTAATGATGATCACTACACCAAGGATTGTCCGAGACGTGCTGAAGTGCATAAGTTCCTTCAATCCACCCCGAAGCCTTCTACTCCAGCGGTCTTGTCTCAACCCTTCCCGTCTCAACAACAGGCTTCGTTGGTCATTCACGACCAACCGTCTACTTCTACATCCAATCAATCTTATGTTTTAATGTGTACTGGTGATTCGAGGAAAGACACTGTTTCACTTGCCACTCGAACCAAAGACTATTCT
>ML797171.1:375333-392226 GCA_009831015.1 Picea engelmannii | reverse complement strand
AGTACATCATCCTTCTTCTCTTGTCCATTCAATACTTTAGAACTAGGGAAAGAGTAGTATTCTGTCTCAGTTTGTTCCAGATCCAGGTGGATCTGTGGAGATTGGTCTGTGTCCGCACTCACGAATTTATCCTAGAACAGCTTCTAAGGAGGGAAAGAAAATGTGGAAAGGGGGAAAGGATAAGAATACAACAACCGATGCACATCAGTGCAAGGATCCTAACAACAATTGCAACCATTGCAATGTTGATGATCACACCAAGAAAAAAGTGTTGGAAACTACGTCTAGAGTTGAACCTAGAGAACCACAAGAAGGACAGAAAGAAAAAGAGCCTTCTGCCCATAAATTTGAGCAATTAGGTTGAAAGTAGATTTGATGTGGATGAAAATCATGTCTACACATCTATGCAGAAGGAGGTGAATTTGAGTAGCCTTCATCATCAAGAAGAGAAGGAGATGACCAATCTCTTCCACATACAGATTCAAGTCAAAAAGACCAAGATAGATGCTCTATTAGACTTTGGTTCACATGCTAATCTCATAGCAACAGATCTAGTCACCAAGCTTGGATTAGAGTTTCATGATCATCCTAGCCCCTATCCATTGGGTAGGGTAAACAAGGATCCAAAGATGAAGGTAACAAAGCAATGATTTGTTGTAAGTGTTGATTTTATAGATGAAGTAGAATTGGACGTAGTACCACTGGATGTATGAGGAGTAGTGTTTGGAAGACCCTATATTTATACGAGGTATGGTATCTTCATGCGGAGAGACAACTAGTACCCCCTAATCAAGGATGAGAAATCCTTCATCATCAACGTGCACAAATGAAAATAAAAGAGTTCACTAGGAAGTGCTAATCAAGCTAAGAAATTGATCAGTTCTAGCAAGAAATATGTTTTACTTTTCCCAAGGGAAAATTTGTTTGGTGAAGAGTCGTTAAAAGTAAAGACATCCCTGGAAGGGTGTACTAAGGAGTAGAAACATGAATTGGAGGCATTGTCAAAGGAATACAAGGGAGTGTTCCATGAGCTTAAAGGGATATCACCTAAGAGAGAAGTGGAGCACGAAATCCAATTATTTCTAGACCCCCCCTTGCAAAATATTGGGTTGAATAGATAGCCCGTTCTGGAAGCAAACAAAGTAAAGAAGTAGTTGCAACAATTGTTGGAGTAGGGTGTGATTCGACCAAACACCTCGCCTTTTGGGTCACCTATAATAATTGTATCAAAGAAGGATGGGACTTGGAAAATGTGTATTGACTATAGAGAATTGAACAAGATTACACTAAAAAATCGATATCCTTTTCCCAGGATCGATGATCTCCTAGATCAATTGCAACACACAAAATATTTCACCAAGTTGGATCTCAAATAGGGATACCATCATGTACGCGTCAAAGAAGAAGACACTTGGAAGACTACCTTCAATACAAGGCAAGGCATGTATGAATGGTTGGTCACGTCATTTGGTTTATGTAATGCACCAACTACATTTATAAGATTGATGAATGGTGTTTTGCATCCATATCTAGATTCATTTGTTATAGTCGATTTGGATGATATGTCGGTTTCTAGTGCTACTTGGGAGGATCACTTATCACATATCATATAGGTGTTAGAGGTTTTGAAGAAGCACCAAATGTTAGTTAAACTCAAGAAATGTGAGTTTGTTGAGCAATATTTGGTGTATTGGGGGTATGTGATCGGTGGAGGAGAGCTCAAGATAGATCCCACCAAGATGGAGGCCATCATGAAATGGCTAGTTCCTACAAATTGCACAAAAGTTAGAAGCTTTGTTGGGGCAACATTGTACTTATGGAATTTCATAGCTTTGTTTTCAATAATAGTTGCACCACTCCATGCAATAGCAATGGGAACAAATATTTTTGAGTGGGGGAAGAACCAACAAAAGGCCTTTGATCAACTGAAAAGAAATATCAATCAAGCACCAGTGCTCGTGCTACCAAACTTGCAGAAGCCCTTCAAAGTGGAGACAAATGCAAGTGGGTATGCCATGGGAGAAGTTGTGATGCAAGGATGAAGGCTTGTTTGCTATCATTTGAAGTATTTCGTGGGGCGGTCCTCAACAAATATACCTATGACAAGGATCTCTATGCCTTGTACAGGTTGTTAAAAAGTGGAAGCGCTATATGATGGGCAATGAGATGACCATCCACATAGATCACTAGTTATTCCAGTATTTGCAGGCCCAAAGTAAGTTACAAAAAACTAGGCACTACAAATGGATGGGTTTCTTACAACAATTTCATTAAGTCATATAGGATAAGAAGGGTAGCACAAACAAGTTGGTAGACATGCTTTCATGACCACCCACATCCAAGATTGCAACATTGGGAACTCTGATGCACATGGAGCCTTTTTCCCATGATGAATAAAAAGAGGCATGCATAGAAGATGAGGACTTCAAGGAGACGTTTTAGTAGCTACAAGGACAAATTCATATATAAGAAGGTGATAGCAAGGCTGATTATCAAAATGAACCAACAAAATTGTTTTCTGAACAGGTCTGGGCGCACTTTGGGATACCACGGAGCATCATCTCAAACAAGGATACCATATTTCTTAGTGTCGTTTGGACTACATTGTGGGAGAATATGGACACTAAGCTCAAGAGGTCTACAACATTTCATCCACAGACAAATGGGTAGATAAAAGTAGTCAACGAGACTTTGATGCAACTTTTGAGGGGTTACAATCAGAAGCATCCGAAGACCTGGAATGAAAATCTGAACTATATACAACACTCTTATAATATACAAATCCACACTTCTATTGGTGAGTCACCTTTTGAGGCTTGCTTTGGATATTTTCCACCTTCACCCTTAGATGTTGTATATGGACAACAAGGAGGACTGAGGGAGGACCTCACAAGAGATGCATTAAAAGCAGAAAAAATTGTTGAGAAGATCAGGTAGATCCATTTACAAGTAGAAGAGACGTTGAATAAGTCACAGGAAAAGTACAAGGCTATACGTGACCAACAAAAATAGAGAGAACATTTAGAGTGGGAGACAGAGTATGGTTATAGATGAATAATGAAAAGCAACAAGGTGCTAGTAAAAAGATCAAGGTTATGGGGTATGGTCCTTTTGAGGTATTGGAAAAGGTGGGATATAATACCTACAAACTCAATATACCCCCATACACATTTACGCAGTAGTAAATGTGGAGAATCTCAAACTCTATGATCCCTCCATGTTGGATCAGGAGGAGGAGCAGGTCCTACCTTCCATAGAGGATTTAGAACCAAATGCTCAGGAAGAGTTGGTAGATGACATAGTTTTGCAGAAGAGTTCCATAACTACAAGACAGGGGTAGCATGACCATTGGTATATTGGGTTGAAAGGACAACTTCCAAGCAAAGAAAAATAGTACTCTAGAGAGAAGGTAGGGGAAAATTTTCATCACCTCATTCGGTAAATCTTTTGGGGACCAAAATCTCCCCTAAATAGAGAGGTATGATTTGTATTGGATCATTATATTATTTTTCATCTATCTATTTACTTTCAAAGTGGAAAAAATTACAGGAATCAACTTACAGGGTCATTTTAGTCGTAGGTCCTAGTTTGGAAAATTGGGGTCTAGAACCTTCCAGATTCATTTTGAGGCATTAAATGACATGTTTTGGGGTTTTTGTGTCTAAGACATATGCCCACATCCTTGACAATGTTCTACACTCTGATACCTTTCTAATGGTGCATACCATGTGTCCATTAGAGATCATATGTAAAAGTTATGCCTCCCATAAGTTGACTTATCGTGTTGACCACCATGATACAAGAGGATGCCACATCAACACCCATTACTCATGCATATGGGGCTAGCTACATGAGGAATTTCAAGAAGATTCTAGAAGGTCCAAAACCTTATCACAATTGAAGGTTGAGGAAGTCAAAACCCTAACCCTAAATGACTATCTAGCTATGTTAAATATCGGGCTGCTAGGAGGAGAAGGGGTTCCATTCTATGTTATTGTATTTTGTTCCATAGCATAGAAGAACAACTAGGAGTGGGAAATTAGAGAGAATAACAGAGGTGGTTAATGTTATGTATCAACCTAATAGGTCGGAGGTCTCAGGTAACTCCATAGAGAGTGCCTTCTCCTTTGCACTTGCATTATTTCCATACCAGAGAAAAGAGAGCCGAGCAACCTCACCTTCCAGTTGGGTTTCCTCCCATAAGGGTTTCCCATAGAAAATATCTGTGTTATTTTGTGGATGGTGTGTGATTGTATTTTATTGTTCTAAATTTTCTACATTTGATCTATTTCATGCACAAGCAAAAAATCAGTAACTAAAAATTCTGGAATTTGAAGAAATTTAACCTTCATAGTGTAGATTCCATTTTTATTTATCAGATCTCTTGTGATGAACTGTTCAAGTGGAATATCCATGGAAGTTTACAGATCATGGACACATAAAGAAATTGAGATCTTTTGTTAGTTTGTGATTGATGAAATTATGGGTACTATCATAATCAATCAATATTGTTACCTTTTTATTTTTTTATGCATCTTTGTATCTTTAGGGTTTGTGGAGTACTAATGTCGACCAATGCATGACAAGATATCGTTGGAGTAGTCTCTTCTAGATCTATCTCTTGTGATGGTTTCAATTCTTGATCTTCTTCCTCTTCACAGTCAATGTAGAATAATTTCTTCTCACTGCATTTATGCCCTTTACTGTACTTGTTGTCACAATTGAAACATATTTACTTTGCTCTTCTTTCATCCGTATGTTGAGGTGTCAACCTTGTCAGTTTAGGAGAGGGAACATGGTGCTCTTTATAGTTATTAGTGGCCACCCTTCTAGTAGCCATATTTTTGTTTTCTTCCTTCCTTGCCACACTGAAAGATTGCTCTATAGATTTAGGTTCAAAGAGACACACCTCATGTTGAATGTTCTCTTTTAAAGTGCCCATAAAGAGATCTAACAAATTATCCTTTGAAATGTTCTTTACTCCGAGAGTGAGCTTTTGGAATTGTTGAATGTGCTCTATAATTGGACCTTTTTGCTAAATATTTATCAATTGACTAAATAATGTATTTCTCTCAATATCCCAATAATGTGATATCAATTCATCCGTAAAAATGGACCAAGAGATAACATAATTCTTTTTTCTTTCACAAAACCATTGATGCCACACAAATTGATCATTTTATAAATACAAGGATGCAATAGGTACCTTTTTTAGTCTTGGCATTTGATGTAGATTAAAGAATTGCTCATTTGGAATATCCATGTTATAGGATCTTTATCATCAAACTTCCTCATATCAATCTTTGGAATGAAGTGGTTCCTTGGTACTGCATTAAAACCTTTACGAGGTGGAACTTGAAGTAATGAATGATCATGACTTTGAGATTCAATATTTGTGCTCTCCAAATGTGATGAAATACTCCCCATATACGATCGAATCTCAACACCATTGTTCTCCTTATTTTCACGAATACCTTGCATTTTGATATCTCCTTTAGGGAGTCTCCCATCTAGAGCATGAAAGATCATGGAAGACATGGAATTTTGCAATTCCTTCATGGAGTTTTGTATTTTTTTATTTATTTTCATCCTTCTTTTTCATGTCATTCTTATTTTCATCCATTTTCTTATCCAACATATTTTCCATTTCCTCCATCTTTACCATTTCTTGAATTTTTTTTTGTGAGTTTACTAACTCATCACTTGTTATTGACTTAGCACTCAAATCATTAAGTTGTTCCTCCAATTTGGATAGATTGTTATGTATCTCCTCATTTTCTTCATGAGTTATAGATGATACTTCTTGAGGTTTAATTAGCGTTCACATATTTTTTGGAGCCATGTGGAATAAAAATAATAATGATCTTCTATTTTGTCTTTATCACAAATTTTGAATCACCAAAATAACATTTTCCAATAAAATGTTATGTCAATTGTAAGTTACATACCTTTCAAACCCTTAATTTAGAGTACACATGGATGGATGACCTTTCTCCTAATGCATCTCTGAACTTAGAACCCTTCTAAGTCTAGGATTTTTGTCTGTAGTACTTTGATATGACTTCTTAAAATTCTGAAAATTTCACTATCTAAACCTTCACTGATAAAAAGTTATAGCAAAATTATCAAAATGTCTTGTTTAAGACTAATTTCAGGTTTAGTAAACAACCCCAACTTCCATGAGATATATCTCATAGTTAATAATGATTCAAAATATGAATTTTTTTTCACATGTAATTCGCTATGTCTACTCAAGATTCTAAAAATTTCAGGGTAGGAAACTTCATAGAAAAAGGTTACACTGAAAATGCCAAGCCGACTCTTTTAAAATGGATTTCAGGATTAGTCACGAGTCTTATCTTACATGGACTATATATATGAAAGCATAGCGAACCATAATCTGAAATTTGGGCTACCTATACTAGGAGATGTCTCCTCACTCTCCATAAAGTTTCACTGTCTGAAACCTCCCATAAAATTTTTAATAGTGAAACTCCCAAGATGACTCACTTGGAGAAGAAAAACCCTAGGAATGATGCTCTGATACCAAACATTATGAACCAACTCCTTGAGAAAGATAAAAAAAATTAATGAGTAACAATCCACTTCGAGGGGGAAACATCCTTTTACAATATAGTGAATCTACAAGATGAGATATGATGATCCTAAGACTAGGTCTTGTTGGGTAGGTGTTATTTCTTTGCATGTGTGTGTATGTGTGGGGGGGTGCATCAGATTTGAAGACTGCATTTGACGATCCCTCCTTGCATTTTTTGCTATTTTAGTGTTTTTCGCTATTTTTAGCGATTTTATAAATTAATCATGGATTAAGGGATTAAGGTTTTGGTAGTTGCAGAATACCTAAAATATTGTATCTATTGTATTGTGAATGGTGAAATTAATACAATGAAGAGTTGAGAGGTGTGACACCAAGAAAGGTTGGTTTTCTCCCGATTAAGGGTTTCCAACGTAAATCTCAGTGTACTATGTGTATGAGTCATTGATTAATTTATGTTTTGCTTAATAATCTATATGCATTGCTTTACTTCACAAGTTTAAAACTCATAAGTTTCTTTGGTATATATATAGAAGACAAAGGGTACAATTATAATGAAAGGGTGCAATGAAGGGGTTCTAGCCTACATTCAAATATAACACAAGAAATATAATAATTCAATAAGGGGCTCAATAAGGAGTTTTATACATAACGTGGGGCTTTGTCTAGTGCTTAACATACCAACCATTTAATACGACAGATGTTGATCACAAGGCAACCCATATTTCCAAGCCAAGTCATGAATATGATGAGACTCCTCTTCCTCTCGCGCATGTTTAGTTTGCGGTGAAAGTGTGGTAATGAATTTGCAAGAGGCTTAAGTCCTAGTGAAGGCGAGATAATGGGAACATTTTGGGGAGAATTCAAGGGCATTCATAGGATTCCAATTGTGAATCTTTGGGACTGTGCAACAAACATTCCGAGGAGAGACTTTGAACCAAAGTTGGTTTACTCAATCTTCTCCTTTGGGTTGTCTTTTGGTTCCAAGATTGATTTTATGCCGATTCTGTGTGTTCGGTGTCTGATTTACTTTGGCCTTGAGTTCCTTTGGGGATATGTGTATCCCTCTCTATGGTGCCCCTGTATCTTGCTAGATGCAACAATTAATGAGCCTTTGAGCTTTGGTAGGTGGATTGGTTTTGGTGGTCTTTGGTTTTGGTGCTTTATTCTTTCAGAGTATACTTCAGGTCTGCAACACCTTTTTTTTTCCCCTTGTGTTGGATTTTGCAAGCACATGAGGAAATGATCAATAATAACAAGTCCACTAGTTGCACCATTTCATTCAAGGTTCATGACAATGAGCAATAATTATTCTCTCAAGTAGCTTCCATTGTGGGGCTCTTAGCACAATTGAAAGAACATGTATTCAAGCCGAAGATAGAACATGCTTTGTTAAGGAATTTGGTTGTTCAAATGAGCAAGAATGCTAATTTGGGGGCCTTAAACCAAACGATTCTAAATAGTTCAGCGCAAGGAGATCCCAGAGAGCAAGATATTGTTCAACAACTCTTTGAATCCATGGATCTTAATGAACATGACCCAACCCGTAGCTTCTTGGCCAAGGACCGAAGGAAGCTACCAACTAGAATATCTTATAATCAATTCATATTTTTTAGAGTTATCTATCTTTTAGGTAGTTGATATAGAATCTACAATATTAGTAGATACTAGGAGTTTTTGTCAACAAACATTTGCAAACTTGGTATTTTGGGTCTAGATTTGATATGCTTATAGAACTAAGTATGATGTACTAATGTTGTTTAGCTCTGTTACAACCTCTTTTGATTAATACAATTTTTTCTCGATTACTATTATATATATATATATATACACACACACACACACACATTAAGGAAATGGAGTGAATTAAAAAGTGAAACTTTATTTTATTTTTATTTTATTTCTTTCTTTTTAATAAGACAAAGTTTCACCATGATACATAAATTTTTTGAAATTTCAATAATTTGGGTTTTCTTAAAATAGGATAAAACTTTTAATGACAAATTTTTATGGTCAAAGTTCCCATCAATTAGATGAAACTATAACTTCCTATCAATTTTGGAAAAAAAAAATTAAAAAAAGAAGAAGTTAAGTTTGTCTAATTTTAATTAATCTCAAGAAAATAGTAATACTATTGACATCATACCATATGTATTTCATTTCATCCTTTATCAATTTTATTTTCATCTCTTTCTACACATCTTATATATAGATAATTTTTTTTAAGAAACAAGTGAAATTAGTAGCAAAGTTGCTTATACCTGCCTCTTAGAGATTTTTTTTGACGTAATAGTTGTATGCACTTAAAGGCGAAAAACTAAAGTTATACCAAATGTTTGAAGCTTGTAATAATGCATTATATATGCATAAATTAAAATCAAGAGAGGATTGCACTCAATACACTATGCTTTTAAAAGTTGAAATAAAGTTGAAGATAACCATGGAATGAGGAGCAATTCTAAATTAGCAAATGGACCATATCCCCGAAAAATAATTAATCATCTAGTCGTTAAAAGTTAAGTCTACGTAGTTTTGGGCCTTCAAAGTTGACAGTGCCAAGCAATACACTTAGATAATGTTGGATTGTTGATTATCTTATTAAAGGAAAAAAACAATTAGTGTGTTACGAGCTAGGGGTTTAATGGTTTGCTTGTTAAATTATTTGTAATTCATTGTGATAGCCAACCACTTAACAAAAAGAGGATTTAAATGATTTAATGATTTGCTTTGATAGCTTGATTGTAGTAAAAGGTGTTTATAGCTTGATTGCATCAAGAGATGCTTTTACAATGTAGTTGGGAAAGACTTTAGATAATGTTGATGTCACCATATGTCAAGCTTCAAGACAAAGTTATAACACTTATAAGAAATAAAGGTAAAATGCTATATGTCGATTACACATAAATATTAAGTGTTGATTACATATAGACATTAGAAAAGCATAGAAGCCAATTTTAATGGAAAAGTAAATAAATACTATCTAACATTAACATTATTTTAATTTTGATGCGAGACATGAAGTGTTTATGTTCTACGAAAGAGTAGTTGCATTCCATTAGAGGGCATGATGCTTAATAGAGAAGTTGGAGAGTGTTTGTAATTTGGCAATATAGAGAAGGAAAAATTGGACAATACCATGCTAAGTATCGCCTTCTCAATGTGAGCTAGCTTCTCACTAGGGACAATTCTTCCCCTAAATGTGGATCTCCGTGCAGGTGTATTATGTTGATGAACATAGACGTTCCTTTGGGTATTACAAAGCTCTTGAGTTGTGCATCTTGCTTGGCCTGTTAGATTATGTAAGAAACAAGAGGTACATTTTGATTGACTCGTTCATAACATATTCATCCATACACATAATTAATCTCATAAGTTGTGATAAGCAAACATATATAGAGTGAGGAATGTTAAAACACATAATCAACTATATGAAAAATTTGTAACTTGCAATTAGAATTTGAATAAACTTGGGTAGAAAGTTAAAATAACCTTATATATAACTTGTAATTCAACATTCAAGACATGGTCAACCAACATGTGCTTCATTGACTCCATCTTTGTAATAATGACCATATTAGTAATTGTTGAAATTGTTCAAAATAACAAAAGACTAGCATATTAGATCACATACGTAGATAATGATAAACAATATTCTATTCTTCATGCACTTTTGAAAACAATTCATGAAGCATTTCAACAATAGCCCTTTGTACTAGGGTTGCACACACTGGGCAAAGACTAAAACTAATTAGCATGCACGCGAAGCAAAGTCTTGTAGCATGCACGCGAAGCAAAGTCTTGTAGCCTTGGTGGATAATCTAACTTAATGAAATATTTAATATTTAAACTAATTAAATTAATATGCCTGCCAGCACATTAATAACATGACCGAAACATTGGACGGAAACACATACGAGCAAGTTTTTTTAATTCTGTTTTAACCTAGCGCCGCCCGAAATAAGATCAATATTAATCACGTCACAGTTGTAAATCAATCAAATGTACAATAATTTGTTTTTTTTTTTTTTATAATATTTTTATATATTTCGATTTTTAGATCTATAATGTTAAATATTAAAATATATATATATATATATATAAAATTTAAAGAATTATTATAAAGACAAAGGATGTTTGACCTTTTTAATATATATATATATATATATTCTATCTTCATGGATTTGAATTTGTGACCTTTTACGAGGAAATATATGTTCTTAACCATTAGACCTACTCAGGATGTATAATGATGATGCATTGAAACTGAAAATAGTGATAATAATATCAATGAGCAATGAAAATAGATGTTGAAATGTCCAAAACATGTGTGATAAAGATGTTTAACTAAGTGTTAAATGATTTCTTTAAAGATGGATAATAACCTTATGTGCAAAACTAACAGATATACAATGAATTTAACGGTAATAATGACTTAAAGTAACAAATGTACAATGAATTTAATAGTAATAACTTTACTTGAAAAATGAATTTAACACTAATAACTTTATTTGAAAAAGGAAGGCAATCAAAAGTTTTTTTCAACCTCAAAAATCAAAGCAAAATTTAGATGTTCAAATAATAATTTTTGTATTGTTGAGTTATTTTCTTTTATAATGTGTAGAATGTTTTATTCACTTCATATTTTAATAGAAAAAAAAAAGTTCAAATAATAATTTTTGTATTGTTGAGTTATTTTCTTTTATAATGTGTAGAATGTTTTATTCACTTCATATTTTAATAGAAAAAAAAAAAAAAGTTTATATTGTTTAAAAGTATGATTTCATGATATCAATTTTGGTAAATGTGGTATTAAATTAGATGGTTAATTTATTTGCTTTAATGTTTTGAGTTAAAACAATTACAAAGATGTTTTTCTAGTTATTTTTGGTTTTCATGAATTGACTAGTTATAAATATCATTGAAGTTATTAGGTAGTATATACCTGCCAAATATTTATTACAAATGAATAGGAGGAGTAGGTATGGAATGACTAGATGGTAGATATATTTATTACAATAACATTGGGGGGAGTGAAGGCAACAATAAGACTTCAAAGTCTTTGGCCAATAAGATCTTAGATAAACGAGATTTGAAATTTAAAATAAATCATTATTTTTTAAAACTTTAGATAAAGAGGTGCATTTTTTTTGTCAACCATGAACTAATAGAAAGTCAAGCCTAACTCAAAGCTATATACCATGCCTATCAACATGTATAATAAAGACATTGAGAAAGTATTTTTTATCTTCTACCTTCTCAGTGTCACAAAAGTTACAAATTCTATCATTCCAAGGTATTTTAGTTCTTATTAAATGCTTAGTTTCTTTATGAACTTCATGAGAGTTTATCCTTATTTTATCTATATTGTTTTTCTTCTTTAAATTACCAATGGAAGATATATATATATATATATATATATATATATATATATATATATATAAAATCATGGAGTTATATGTGATTTTACAAAAAATGCATTGCATAACCAAAGCATTAGAAAACAACGTTATTCCACAAATCATCTAGAAATTAAGGAGATCATTCCATTCATGCATGACTAAATGATTACACTCTATAGAGGCCCTAAACATGAAAAGAGTGAAAGTGTCCAAGATGTTTTTATAGATCTTATTGCAATGATGTCACTAGAAAACACACACTGCGATAAGTGTTACATTGAATGCCTATAATCCTTAGGTTGATGAGATTACTTTGATGTGAGTCTCTAGCTCAATATAGCGTCATAGACACAATAGAAGCAATGATGAAGCGGCGACAATCCCAATAGACTCAATGACAATGAAGTATATAGAAATGAGATATACTTCAAAATTTGTTAACAATGAATGGTGCTTATGATTTGGTCTCACAGTGCTTATGATTTGGTCTCACAGTGGATGAGTAAATTCATACTCCCAACAATATAACATATGGATCGTGTGATCTGTATTTTTAATTAACCAAAATCTTCTACCTTGGGTGTAAGTTATGAAGATGCACCCAATGTTTTCTCTACTAATATTTGGAAAGCATTATGTGAAGAATATGGACATGTATGAAGACCCTCCAATAAATGAGTTAGAGATTTTATGGCGAGGAGTTGATATGTGTGATAGGGGTGGTAGGAGTAGGTGGGAATATTGTTGATCTAAGGATAAAGATTGATGTGTTATGTGTGGAGATAGGAAATGTTTTTAATAACATCGTTGAGGCCTACTCTTTATGGATGGGGTTAATCCTCATAAAGGATATGAGAATCCAAAATCTTTTGGCAATGGGACACTCAATGCTCATAAAAAGCTATATGGTAAGTCTAAAAGGAGTGGGGAACAATGCCTTAAACTATTTTCTCTTGAGGACAAGAAGTTTGGCTTCTATTTTTGATGAAATCTCCTTTCTTCACATTAAATGTGAGCTTAATAATATGACAGACCATTGGGAAAAACTAGCTTCATCAAAAACATATTCCCTCAATCTTTATCCTTAGATCAACAATATTCCCACCTACTCCTACCACCCCTATCACACATATCAACTCCTCGCCATAAAATCTCTAACTCATTTATTGGAGGGTCTTCATACATGTCCATATTCTTCACATAATGCTTTCCAAATATTAGTACATGTGGGAAAGCTTTGAAATGTGTAATTGGGGTTGTCCGGAAGCTCTAAACCCACAGAGCCAAAACATATGAGGACATGAGAAACAAGGGCAAGTGTCAAGTGGGAAACCTTATAAATTCAATGTCGGCAGACACACTGTTCTCGATTGGTGATTTCCAGGTTATTCATATTTATGCCATCTTTTTCTCTTCCTTTGATTTCTTAGTAAGAAATTATCAAGGAATTCGTCTCAATTCAAAATTTTAGTGGTGTGGATATTTTATCTCTATCCATATGATTTCCAATTTTTAGTCTATTCCTATGTGCATCAATGTTCAACAGAAAAAATGGATGACGTCGACGGTAGAGACATGAAAAGACTCTATAGGTGATCGACCAAGCTGTCCATAGTATCAAGGAGAAAATTTTAAAATTGGAACGTGTTTTGATTGGGAAAGTGGCAAACATACTAGAAATGCAGTTTTAGATGCAGAGGATTGACGCCTTAGAGATAGATTATCAAAAATTTCATAGTATGGTCATGCACTGGCATTTGGATTCTCTGTCTAGGGCTTCAAAAAAATCTTGATTATATCAATTCCTTCCACCCAATCCCAAGAGACGAAGATCCTAGGGGTCATCCTCTTGACCCCATGGAAATTGAAGAATATGACACTCTCTCATCTATTGCAGGGAAGGAATATCATATTGACACTTTACTTTAACAATCCATGTATTTTCATGTAAGCGTGCTTCTTAATCAATTTGTAAAAAGAATGTCTGGAAGTCTAGTTAACAATCCATGTATTTTCATGTAAGCGTGCTTCTTAATCAATTTGTAAAAAGAATGTCTGGAAGTCTAGCTTAGAATAGTAAGTTTTTGCTCAATTAGCTAGTATAGACTCAGATATTCAGATGAACTTTCCTGGAGATGCATCCCCCATAACTATGTATCTATTTTTTATATAATGAAAATCCTTTATGTCTTTGTTAAAAAAAGGATAGGGGTTGATATGTGTGAGGTTTCTAAGCCATTATCTTTTTTCCACACATTTACACATGAACAAATATTATGTTGGTACACTTATGATTTAATCAACATTTGCATTCTACTTTAGTAAGAATAAATGTTGTTAAATATATAGAATATATTAGATTTATACTATGTAAGTGATGTCTTTATTTTAATTATTTATCTTTTTTTCCAGGGAAAAATTCATAGGATGCCCCCCCCTTCCTCAAAATATCCAAATGGAGGGTAGCTCAATCAACAGTGGCTATAACTATTATTAGTCTCAAGGGACTTGATCAATTTTGAGCCTATGAAATATGGCCTTCACATTGGCAATATGCCTTGGTAGAATAAAACCTATCGATGGCTCTGGTGCTTCACGACCGCTTCGCGGCTAGGGATAAACCCTAGCTGCCTTTCCTTATCCAACTCGGTCTCTTGTCCGTAGTTGTTCTCTCTTCCATGGCGGCGTTGGCTTCCACTCGCAAAGGATCCGGCTTCATCCTTCGTAGTGGTTCTGCTCAACCTTGCACTGTTGTTCAACCATGTGTGCCTCCTTCTTCCAGTCCTTTGGGTAGCACCTCGGTTTCTTTCAATGAGGCTATTAAATCTCAAATATCAGATCGTTCTTCACCCTCTGCTTCATGCTAGGTTCAATAATCCCCAACGATTTCTCTTCTCATGGGTCAGGAAGCTGAAGATGAATAAGTTTATTTTCGGGAAAATGCTTTAATCTGTCGGTTCAATGGGCTTTGGTCACGGCTTGTGGATCTCAATGGTTGGATGTCATCCCATTGGAAGCCTCTCATTAAGGAAGATTTGTTCATTCACCCCTGCTCGAAATGTTTCTTCATTGTTGAGTTTGAACTTGCAGAAGATCGAGATTTGATCCTTGACTCTTTCCCTTGGTTTTGGGGAAACTCAGGTTTGTGTATGATGCCCTGGACTCCTTTCTTCAATCCTTTGACTGTTGTTCTTTCTTCTGCTCCAGTTTGGGTTAGAATTTCGAATCTTTCCTTGCATCTTTGGGGTGAAACTTCTCTAAGAGATATTGGATCAGCATTAAGAAAGTTTCATTATGCAAGTAAAGAAACTATAATTCATAGCATCACCTCATATGCCAGAATTTGTGTGGAAATGGATTTTAGCAAAGGGTTTCTAGTGGAAATTATTTTGGGCTGCAAAAACTACTCTTGGACCCAAAAGCTAGACTATGAAATAATCTCCCTACGATGCCGGGCTTGTTTTGAAACATGGCACATAGAAGCTCAATGCTCTAAGGGAAACAGGAAGGTGAGGAAGCAACAACACAAATCAACTTGGTGGGATGGCTCCAATGAAGATCATCAACTAATTATTACAAACAACCGAAAATCTTCTCCAGACCCAGATTCTTTGAGCCATGGTTCCAAACAAGGATGATTTTAGCGGCTAAATTTCGCTCATGGACTAATTTTCCATGGTTTTTCCAAAAACGAGATTCACTATTTTAAAAATGATTCGCCCAAATTCTATAGAATAAAATTATTTCCCCTTAAAAATCGCCAAAATTTTATAAAAACTATATAAAATATTTAGAAATTTGAATATTTTAAAAAAAATATTGCCAAACATTTATAGTTGATATATGAAGGATTAATAATATTCGCCAAGGTTTCTACATTTTAAAATAAATTTCCATCCTTAAAATCATCCCTGGTTCCAAAGGCATGTCTACTCAGGAGACACCTCCGAATCATTCAAATATTGTCCCTCAATCAAAGAATAAATATTCAACTTCTCTTGATTCGGGAATATAAAGCTTTAAGGCTTCAGATACTCTTGATACAAGAATAGAAAACAAGGTTCTCCCCATCTCCCCACCTCCTTCAAGCTGGGCAAATGAGGCCGATAAAGATGAAGCAACATTGACAACACCAAAGAAAACATGTTCTCCAGATCAGGAAAGTATGGGGATAGTTGAATCAACAACAACATCACCACATGTCAAAGAAGTTTGGAAAGTTGGGAAGAAGAAAAATACATCATCAATAACACAACCAATGATGACCATAAGTCGATCCCGAAATAAAAAATAATCACGTGTTGCTTTTGTCAATTATTAGGCCATCAATTTGTCTGAATTTATTCATGTAAGGATTTATGGAATGTAGTATTTTTGGATAACTGGAAAGATAGGAAACTGAACTTGGAATCCGGTACGATAAATCATAAAATTAGACTTAGGAGCTTTTTTATATGTACTTCTTTCCAGCGAGGCCATTGATATTTTATAAATACAATATTAACCATTTCTGTTAAAAAAAAACCATGCCTTGGTAGAATGGCTTAACCAATTGAGTTGATCCTTGTAGCTATTTAAAATATTTATCTAATGGCAATGATAATACAATTAATATTACAATTTTTACATGAAAGTTTATGATAACGGGTTATCATGTGTGCTTTTGCTATCTACACTTTGTAAAGGTTTATGTTTATTCTCTCATAATGGAAAGTTCAACCCACTGGCCATGGGATTCACAAGTATAATTATTGGGGATACCCATTCATGGTATGCTGAGGATGGATTTTTGGTTGGTGGGAGAAGATTCCTTCCCTAAACCAACTCACCAACGCTCATGTGATATGTTCTTATGTTATTATAAATAAGGAAATACTTAGATGTAACACTCTCAAATAATATGAACAAAATAGTTTAAAAAACAAGAAGCCCATTCCT
>ML797171.1:358348-374765 GCA_009831015.1 Picea engelmannii | reverse complement strand
AATAAATAACAAAATAATAAAACATAATTGGAGTCACCAAAAAGGTTGAGTTTGTCCACTCATTAACTCACTGCAAATGGATATTATTAAAAGCGTGTTTTTTTTTTTTAGATTTTTTTTTTTGCAGAAAAAAATCACATTTTCTATTCCAGTGTAGAACAAAAGACACACTCTTCGAGTGCAGTATGACACATTACATACATATGATATTGTCCAGTTGGAGCTTAACATATCTTCCAAGTATAACCAAAAAGAAATTAATCAATAATAAATCTAGATACTAATCCATTCTTTTAAGTATAACCATAGGTGGACATAACCACCTCGACATTAGATAAAAAGTCCATACTATGTCTTGAAACAAATAAAAAATTTATTCTCTAAGATCCTATAGATCAAAACCACATAGTGTATTGACTTTTAACAGTAAGAGTGCCTTCCAACATCTCCTTAATAAGTATTTAACCCTCTGGAAATTGTCCAGTTAGAGCTTAACATATCTCCCAAGTATAACCAAAAATAAATTAATCAATAATCTAAATACTAATCCATTCTTCTAAGTATAACCATAGGTGAACCTAACCACCTCGACATTAGATAAAAAGTCCATACTATGACCTTAAACCAATAAAAAAAAAATATTCTCTAAAATCCTATATATCAAAACAACATATTGTATTGACTTATAACAATAAGAGTGCCTTCCAACACCTCTTTAATAAATATTTAGCCCTCCAGAAATTTTAAACATACCTTTAATAAAGGTATTCATTGTCATGTTTAATTCTCTATAAACATGATTAAAATATTTTTTTTTCTATATGTCTTGATGTCTCCATGCAACTACTAGTTGTTCTTCTATATGTATGAAATGCATAAATTGTCATTTGCTTTAATTTTCTCCTCTTGCACTAAGCTATAATAAACACAACCCATAACAAAACAATATCAATGTATCATGCATCTTTAACCAATTTCATCATATTAAACATAAAATTAATCTATTTTTTTTCTTCAATCACATGTAGTTAACTTGATTGGGTTTTAAATATAACTTCCTTCATATGACATTTTTAATCTCCGCCTACCTTCAATGGCATTTTTAATCTCCGCCTACCTTCAATGGAGACTATAGTAATCAATTTGCATTGATTTCTGAATTTTTCCATAAATTGGCCTCCATGATTTTAGCCAACAACATCATATATATTTCGTTAATATAAATATTGGCAAAGTCTAACTTAGGGAGAAATTTTCCTATTTACTATGTGGAACAAGAATATGATTTGAGATGATATTGTCAAGCTTTTCTATTAATCTCATTGACCATGAATGCATTTTAGTGGCATATCAATATCTCCTAAGTTAAACTACGAATTTAAAAGCAATTGCCAAAAACATTAATATTCAATATTATTAGGTTTTTCTATTGGTCGTGCCAACCATGAATATATTTTCATGGCATATCAGAATCTCTTAAGTTAAACTATGGCTTGAAAAAATTCTCCTTGCCACATGTCCACTGCCCATGTCCATTTCCCACTGCATGGTCGTCATTTCCCTAATTTTGCCACCTCTACCCTCCTCATGTTGCATTCAACTAGAATCCATTTTCAATGTGTTTCTTCCTTATCTATGGTACACTCCAAGCCTAATTGGATGCCCCCATATCCAATATGGGGGCATCCTCAAAAGAATCATTCTCACGATACAACAGTTCGTGCTAAAAATGTTAAAAGAATAAAAGGGTTCCAATGAAATAAGAAGCATAAAACTACCTAAGCATGTGCACATCTTTTCGTGAGAGAAACAATTTGTACAAAGCTTGAATCATCTCGACCTTGGAGTTCTCACTGAAGCTCTGTATTTCGATATAAAGTGCCATTTTCTTGATGAGACAACCTACCAACAAATTTGTTTACAAAAATAAATAGCCTATTTAGCTAATATGAAATAGAATAATTCTGACTACATACAGAATAATCAATATCACATTGCATAGTTCAAGCCTAGGTACACAAACAATTGTACATGGCACCATAACTACAACAAAGCTAGACAAACCAATCCGTTTTGGAAATAAAATGTGTTGTTGAAGTACTTGCATACCGAGCTATGACCGTGACTCCCTGGGGAAAGGATTATCGAGAAGCCCCGAGAATCTCCACAAGCGCCGATGATGCTGGCAAATATGATATTTCGAATGAACTTGAGCTTCAACCTGAAGATAAGCCAAAAATATTACAGTTCTTAATACTCATTGATGAGTCACATCATTTCTGAATATAGGTTTATTTATTTTTGGAACAAATGCATCTTATATTTCATTAATGCTCGAAACAAATTACATCATACAATCACACATTGTTGGTCAATGCAGAGGCATGCTTGTTGCCCCTTCCTATATAGGCAAGGAGGGAAAACATGTCTGCTTTGGATCCAACTTCAAGAAAATCAATATCTTTTATAAAAGTCATAGTCTAGCTTCAAAGTGATTGTCTAAGTCAGATTTGAACCCATAAACTTCACCTAGGTGAAGCATTGTAGCTCTTCCATTAATGTTCAAAACATAATACGTTATACAATCTTACATTGTTGGCCAAAGAAGAAGCATGCACATTGCCCCTCCCTATATGGGAAAGGATGAGTGAGCATTATCTGTTTTGACCCCAATTCAAAGAGAATCAATATCTTCTCTATAAATCCCTACTCTAGCTGCAAACAAAACACTTAGGTCAGATTTGAACCCAACAACTTTTCTCAGGTGAAGTGGCGTAGCTTCTACGTTAAAAGTAACCCGTTAGTGTCTCTTCCATAAGAAGGAAATACCTGTTTGATCATAAAAAGTTCCATATTCATAGTTCAACTAAATGATAGGTAGTAGACATAATGAGAACTTCGAAGTTCCAACACTCCAATTAGAAAAATTGGAAAACGCCTAATTGATCACCGGTAAAACGCTACAGGAAAATATTTTTGAAACTCAGTTATTGTACAAAAACCGAGCTTAAAGATAGAAGAAAGAACATTATGAAGTACAAATTGCTCACTGAAGACAGGAAAACAAGTCAGAAAAAACTTGAAATTGCCTTTCAGGTAAAATTGATAATATAAAATCTAATTATCCTTGAATGGAAAAACAGAAGAATGGTGGGAGCTGTAAATCAAAGAATTAATTATTTAAACTGAATACATGGTCGATGTAAATCAAAGAATTACACCTAGGAAAATGAATACTGGTTGATGCTCCCCTCATCTGTCAATTTCCTTATTGTCTGGATGCTCCCCTCTTTTGTCACAAGGTGTTGGTCCTCAAGCAGAGATGTGGATGGCAATGAGATTGTTAGACGAGGAGGAAAACTTTATTAAGTTTGATAATATAATTATTTTAGCTGGAGTGCAATTACCCATTAACTGTAGCATGTATGCATTAAGACTTGCACGACAAGACTCAAGGGTGATGGCTTCAGTCCAAACTCGGATTTATATACACAAAATTAACTATGTGTGTGACAATTTTCAATTTTCCATCTACGTCAAAGGTATAGGGTCGTGAGTTTCTATGGATAATCAATGCAGACTTAATATTATTTGTTGGGGTAATGTGCCTACACAATGCTGCGTGCCTTACGATTCCAAAGAACATTTTTATAGAGAAGAAAAGTCCTATAGCACGCACACCATAAATCTTCGTAACCTTGGTGGATAATCTAACTTAATGAAATATTTAATATTTAAACTAATTAAATGTAACATCTCGCTATTGTGAACACATGTTATTGAATTATTCTTCGAGGACACTTGCGTGCAACTGATCCGGTTTTAGTATATGGTTGTCTGTTCACTTATGGATTCTTAGGATGATGTTGATGGATTATGATGTTATGTTAATTGATATCTATGTATTGAAAAATGCTATTGACGAGTTTCCCCTGAGTGTGCAAGACACTTGACAAATTGAGGATGCCAATGGAATCAATGGACAACCTTGGATTCCAGATCGAGTCAGGGAGTGGACTGTATTGATTTGGGTATTTTTATTTTTATGCATATGTGACATATCATCGGGTATATTATGGTGTTGTTTATGGATCATTGACAATGTTTCATTGATGGATGCAGGCTGCCGATTGATTGCTAATCACACTCACATAAGGAGTAAAGGGGCCATGCACATCAACCATATATTGAGGGAGAGGTGTGGCAACAACCATGTCACAACCTACTGGCAGTCCTACCGTGGCTTAAATTGTAGGTTAACGATTACCTAGTTTGAGAGATCCACGATGCCATGAGGGAAGACTGAGATAGTCACTCACTAAGATTCTAAGGGGCGCGCAATAAGGCAGGGTCCTTATTCCTTAGAGGCCCTTAATCTCTCATAAGGTCGCCTGAATGGAGTATCAACTCCAAGGGTTGGACAACTACCAAAACCAGTCAAAGGCGAGTGGCACCCTTGGAGCACATAGTGCGTCTTGAAGGGCACATCGCGTAATTAAAATTTGAATCAAAGGCGAGTGGCACCCTTGGAGCACAGAGTGTGTCTTGCAGGGCACGTCGCGGTATAAAAAAAATGAGTCAATGAATCTAGCTGGCCTAGAAAACTTGAGTGAATGTTAAACCTTAAAAACCTTGAGCACCTGTCGAATTAATTAATTAACTAACTTATTAAGCATAATCCCTAAGGGTCTAGGCATTTGCAAATAAAGATTTAACTAAGCCTAAGTCTAAGTGAGTGAGAAGACTAAAAACTAAAATTTTAAATTAAATGATGAGGGGATGAAATAAATCAAATTAAGAATCAATGAAAATAAAAATAAATCCTAAGGAGTGATTAATGCACTTGTGCAAGTAAATACTAAATTAGAATTTAAAGTGAAAAATGAATAAAGCATAAAGATGTGTAAGCATAGAAATGTATCTAGTCTAGTCTAACTAAAGAACTTTCCTACTTTAACTCAACTTTGTTTTAGAAAGGCGTCAGTCATAAATGGGAAATAAAGGTAATAAAGGGACACTAGGAGTGATTTTAGGAGTGCTTTTAGGATGGGTGAGGGAAATTGACATTTAATTAAATTAAATTGTGGATTAATTGGTGCAACTAAGGGGACAGGGGACAAGTGTATGGAGGGAGTAATTCCTAATTCATTTAAAAATAAACGAATTAAATGTGAAAATGGCAAGTGGTCACTGAGAAAAATTATATAAAAGAAATGGATGAGAGGAGGAATGGAGGATGAATGGTATGAGTAAGGTTATGCTGCAAAAATTCTGACTGATTTTACTTGTGAGAGTTGGGATACCAAGCTCGAGAAGAGAGTGGTGGCTCTACCTTGCGAGGTGAATTGGGAACTAGAGTATTATGGTTGTGGTTGTGCGTGCCCCCTTTGCGGTTCGAGGGGCTAAGGGGTAAGAAGAGTACCCCTATCGTTGGCTGGGAGGTACTGGTGAAGTCTTCACGATTAACAAGCGGGGAGCTGGACGGAGCACAAACACATGAGAACATATTTGCCTATGTTGTTGTTGACTAAGGTATTCTTGTTGAAGATTTTAATTGTAGTAAGATTTAAATATGTATTTTTTTCGGTTGAAGATTTCAATTGCAATATGATTCCCATTTGTATAAGTATGGATGGTGAAATTCTATTGAAGGTTTTAATTTTAATGAGATTTGAATTTATTTATGTAGTTGCGGTGACCCCGTCATTTGGTTTTTCTTTTTGTGTTTTTCTATGAGGAAAATCGCTCAACATTGATGCTTTCACCACACTTTATTCAACTTGATTTTCTACATTTTTCTATGAGGAAATCGCCCAGCCTCTATGCCTTCACCATACTTCTAATCTCTTGCAAACCCTGCATTACATTTCATTAGCTTGACGAATTGATTTTAATCCTTGCTTTTCTTTTTCCATCTTAAAGGTTGGGAGTTAACCCTACTTCTAACTCCTTGCTCAATGCTTGTTCTACTATTTCTTTGCGTTTACCCAATTCTTTTTGCGTTGAATATCAAGCCTCTGTGTCCTTAACCTCGAAGTTTTAAAATATGCCTAGACTATACACTTACCTCAACGAATTCATTTATCTCTCTGCGTTGTTTTAAAACCTCTGCATTTCCCTTATTATTTCTCTACGTTTTTGCTAAAATTACCACTCAACCTCTCTGCGTTTTTGCAGTTTTCATACCAATGTCTTTCCCTCAAATCGATCTATGTTTTTGCTAGCATTTTTGCCTAGTACAATGAGAGATCTGCCTAGCGAATTCTCTTGTTTCTCCTCTGCAATTTGGATGATAACCTCTACGAAATGTTGGGGTAGATTGTCCCTGTGATTTTCCCTTTCAGGGCTATGTATTTTAGCAAGCATTCTCTACGAATTGTTGGGTACCTTATCCCTGCGATTCCCTTTAATAACTCAACGATTTTTACCACTGATTTCTTTTCGATTTTTCTTGGTTTTCACCCAACGTTTTTCGCTTCAATACTCAACACATTTACGTATCCACTTCTCTCAGTTTTGCCCCTTAATACTCAACACTTCGACTTGCCCCTTTTTTTTTCCTGAGAAATTTCATGGTGCACTGTGATTCCAAAACTACATTTCATGTTATACCCATTGTACCCTGTGATTTCAAATCTGAGTGGATATTTGTCTCTACGCTGTATTCTTGGTATCCAACTCACTCTGAGTGGGTGATTTTCTCATCGTTTGATTTTTCCCTGCCTTTTGAGAGCCCGAGATTTGTGCCCTACCTTTGCTTAGCGTTTTGATAACTTAGTTTTACTCTGCGCCTTCCTCTTTCTAGCGGTTCCATACCTCAGTTTCATCTCTGTGTTGCCCCTAGGATTTTTCCTAGATTTAGAGTTCCATCCTGGCGGTTTTACCTAGCGTTTCATCTATTTCAACTATGCGTTTATTTTTACTTCACAATCTCTATGATTTTCCTTAAAAATGGATCGCGTTTCCTTAACTATAGCCACATTTTCCCCTAATTTGTCTCCGTATTTTTGGTCAGGATTACCTAGCATTTGATTAAAACTTGACTAGGCATTGCTTGGATTTCTTCCAACAAATTCTTGACTCCCCCTGGCACTCTCCCAACGTTTTTTCTAAAGCTTTTAATCCAACTCCTATAGTGTGTACAGATTGAAGGGAGCGATATTTCCTCATAGTGGATCCTAGGTGGATGAGTCGAGGTCAATGGATACGCCCGAAAGTTAGCCTTGAGATCTCTTAACTTCTCGAAAGGGTTCGGTCCTTCCTTGATTTTATTTGAATTTTAAATCCAGGTGTGAGTTCTTATATTGTGTGGCCTTGACATATTATTCTCTTAAATGTAATTTCGATTATAAGTTGGTAACTGGGTACTTAAGCATGGTTTTAAATAAATTCAGCCTCCCTTAAAATGGATTGGAAGTAGAACATGCGCCACTGTATTGTAAGAAGAGGTAGATCTCCTCTTTCTCTTACCAAAAGTTTGGTTAGCATGTAACCCCCTTTTTAATGTTATCTAGATATAATACTTTTAGATGTTTAGTTTGTTAGTTGACGACTGTGCAATGGATATTTAATGATTGATGAATGATGAAGTTATTAGTTTACTTGCGCCATGAATTTAATATTGATGGATGACTAGTTAAGTAATTAGACTCCTTGCGCGCACTGAAAATATAATGTAATGTATGATTGTTTAGATATTAGACTTCTTGCGCGAATGGAATTTAATGTAATGAATGATGATTTTAGATATTAGACTTGTTGCGCGCAATGAAAATACGATGTAATGAATGATTGTTTAGATATTATACTTCTTGCGTGAAATGAATTTAATGTGACATATGATTGCATTTATGTGATTGGAATCTTGTGCCATGAATATAACTGATAATTGCTCTTGCGCCTTGGATTTAATGTGGTGTATGATGGGTTATGTGATTAGTTAGAATACTTGTGCGCCATGAATTAGATGTGATGTATGATGATAAGTTGATGATGACCCTTACGCTTGAATAATTGATGTTTAGGTTGATGGATTTGTTGATCGCTGCTTGATTGTATAAGTGGGATTTAGAAACCTCCTTGTTCCTCAGAACAATCGTCAACCCTGAGACCTTAAATGGTCAAAATCAATTGGACCATGGGCTTGAGCATTGCTTATGTGTCCTGGAGGTCCTAACCTTGCAGGGTAGGTTGGGCGGGTAGTCATTTTAATATTCATTATCTGATTGATCATTGTTTATAAATTGTTTCAAGATGATTGTGATGTGCTAAGCAATGACACTATTTATGTTTATGTGTCACTATCCTTTTGTTGATGCGTTGAATGCATCATTATTGATTTCAATGATGAGTAGTTGTGTCACATGCCCACTACGACAACTAAGATTTTTTTTTTTCTTTTCGTCTTTTCTTCGAGGGACAGAATCCCCGAAATTCTATGGATCCTAGCACAAACCATCCCTTCCCTTTCCTCCTCCATGTAATCGTTGGCTATGACCACATGCCTTACCAAAAAGGCGCTTCCTGCTTTCGCGATTTGGAGAATCGCAATGCAAGCGTTCCCCTGTTCTCTGTCTTTCAAAATGTAGAAACTCGAAAGGGTCTAACAGATCCTTAGCTCCTCCCTTGGGTCGCTTTTCATATGACCGGTCCTATGACCTGGTGCTATTCCTCCAAATGTTTTCAGGGTTTCACGATTCAGGGAATTGCGATGCAAGCGTTCCTCCTTTCCCTTTCGAATCCCTGGAACTTGAAAGCCTGATATCATCCGGATCTACGTTCCAGATCATCAACTTGATCAATGGCCTAGATTAAATCCCGACATTCTACCTTTCGAGATTTTGGCGGGGTCTTCACTCCTATTTCCCCGATCTCCAGAACCCCACCGGCTTTAGATCTTCACCATGTGTCCCTACAAATGGACGGTCTAGGTTCTTTTGGGACTCCTCCTTCCTACCACAAGACCCTGTCTGGTGTCCTAGGGCTCATCCACAGAGTGCGTCGGGGTTTCGTGTACCAAGAATTCGCGACTGGCGAAGACGAGGGGTCTTACCCTTTGGTTTCCTGGGTGCCGAAACACCGAAACCTATTCACGCTAAATTGGATCATCCACAGAGCGTGTTGGGGTTTTGGGTACTAGGATTTCGTGACTTGTGAAAATGAGGGGTCTTACCCTTTGGTTTCCCGAGTGCTGAAACGTCGAAACCTATCCACGCTAAACTGACTCATCCACAGAGCACGTCGTGGTTTCAGGTACCGGGATTTCGTGACTTGCGAAAATGAGGGGTCTTACCCTTTGGTTTTTCGGGTGCCAAAACGTCGAAACCTATTCACGCTAAACCAACTCATCCACAGAGCACGTCGGGGTTTCGGGGACCAGGATTTTGCGACTTGCGAAAATGAGGGATCTTACCCTTTGGTTTCCTGGGTGCCGAAACGTCGAAACCTATTCATGCTAAACTGACTCATCCACAGAGCGCGTCAGGGTTTCGAGTACCGGGATTTTGCAACTTGCGAAAATGAGGGGTCTTTCCCTTTGGTTTTCCTGGGTACTGAAACACTGAAACCTATTCATGCTAAACCGATTCGGGGTTTCGCATACTGGGATTTCACGACTGGAAAAGACGAGGGGTCTTTCCCTTGGGTTTCCCGGGTGCCGAAACGCCGAAATGCCAAAAACCCGAGAGAATTACTCTCTCTTGTACAAGGTTTCCAGACTCAGATCACATGATCCTTTAGTGGGTTCTTGGGTAATCATCCCTAGGCTTGGTGTCCTGAATAAAAAGCCTTCCTAATTTGACGAGCTATGAACTCTGTGACAGGGGTAAAGTAAACTCGTGGGTTTACTATAACGGTAGTCTTTTCAAGGAGCTCACTCCGGCTATGGAATGCGAGGAAACTTCCCGGGAGGAGGTGCCCTCGGGAAATCAAACCAGGACATAGCATGAGTCAAGTAGATGGAACAAATCTCAAGGGGACGTACTCGTAATCTGAAATTATTCATTCTATGCATAAACCAATTATGGTCATATAAGTATAAGCATGCATCCATTATTTCCGATCAAAACACCAGGCAAACACTTCTATACAGAAACCACTTATGAGTATAAGAACATGAGCATGCATCCAGGATATCCAATTCAAGATACAAGAGATAAACACTTATCAGAAACACCAGGTGTGACGCGACTGCTGAGAGGGGTGCTTGTTTCCACCCAACCGTAGGCTTAGTGACTCCGAACGGATTTACCACTAGCCACCCCTGAGCTAGACCACGATGCTTTGAGATTCAGTCTCCTACTTCTGACTCCACGAAAGTCAAGGACAAAGGTTACTCTTCTTCTCCTATATTCATAACTCTCTGTGTTTCCAGAGTTTTCTCCGGTTCTCTTCCACGATCCCTGTCGCACGCGTTCTCTTCTCTCCCCTTACCACACTTCCTCTCTTGCCTTTTCTCTGCAAGATTGCGTGTGGCATGAATTTCCCTGTTCGTGGTCAGGTCTGGGAGCTGTTATGGATGGGCGGTTCACCCCCATCCTCTCATTAACTCTTGAGGAGCCTCTCCACCTACCAATCTGACGGGAAATCCATTCCAAGGTTAGAGAGTTGCTTTGGTCTTTGAGTAAGTAAAAACCAGTACGGTACTGGCTCGGTGGAAGTTAACGCAACCATTCCAGGTCCCTTCCACCACCTCTCATTATCCATCGTGGTCTATTTTAACACATCCCCCTCCCATAAGCCATGCAACACATAATCATAACATAATTTACATTCATCGAACTTTTATACAAAGGTCTGTCAAATCAATCATTCACATCTTTGAGTTTGCCATAGTGCTTGCCCAATATAGTTATTTTTACAGACTGGGGGAAACAGGGTGTTATAATTCCCTCCCCCTTAAAGGAACATCGTCCTCGATGTTCTATCTATCAATATGACGTGTATATACAGAAGTAAACAAAATTGGATGTGCCTGTTTCATGGCATCTTCCATTTCCCATGTAGCCTCATCTGGGCCAAAATGTTTCCACTGCACCTTGACCTGTGCAATGGTTTGGTTCCTGAATGGGGTTTCCTTTCTGTCCAATATGCATTGAGGTTCTAGTAGGAATTCTCCCTCTGGTTCCACCTGGATCACAGACCAGTCAATTATATGATTAGAATCGTGTACATATTTATTCAATAATGAAACATGGAAAACATTATGTGCTTTTATTGTGGGAGGAAGTTCTAGCCTATAGGCTACAGGTACCACTCTATCTAGAACTTCAAAGGGTCCGCAATACCGAGGTGCCAACTTTGCACAAGATCCCATCCTCAGGGAACTCTTCCTGGGCCTAACTTTGAGATATATGTGGTCTCCCATCTGGAATTCTTTTGGAGTTCTCTTTTCGTCGGCATAAATTTTCTGTCTGTTCTGAGCGACCTTTAGATTTTGTTTTATCTGAATCACTTGTTATTCCATTTCTTTCAACATGTCGGGTCCAATAGTAATTCTGTTTACGAGATTACTCCAACTGACTGGAGTGTTGCACGGTCTACCATAGAGGACTTCGAAAGGACTCATCTTCAGGGATTCTTGGTAGCCATTATTGTAGGCAAATTCCACCAGTGGCAGGTAATATTCCCACTTTTTAGGTTGGTGCATTACATGCATTCTTAGCATGTCTTCTAATATTTGGTTCACTCTTTTTGTCTGTCCATTAGTTTGAGGATGATAGACTATGCTAAACAATAATTTGGTCTCTAGACCAGCCATCAAGGATTTCCAAAAGTTGGAAGTAAATTTTGTGTCTCTGTCAGACACGATCTTTTTAGGCATACCATGTAGTCTGAATATATCCTTCATGAATATGCTGGCGATATATATTGCCTTGCAAGTCGATTTGACGGGGATAAAATGGGTGGACTTGCTCAATTTATCCACCACTACCATGATGGCGTCATTCTATTTGGTCGATGTTGGTAATCCAGTGATGAAGTCCATGGAAATGGTTTCCCATTTCCATTGCGGGATTGGTAGAGGTTGTAATAATCCTGCTGGGTGCCGGTGTTCTACTTTAACCTGTTGGCATTCTAGGCACTTAGATAAATAGTTAGCTATGTCTTTCTTTAACCTAGGCCAATAGAATTGTTTCCTAGTGGTCGTGATCATCTTCTGATATCCCGGGTGACCAACATATGGTCTTTTATGTAGTTCATCCATTATGAACCTCTTCAAGTCGTCACAATCTGGAATATACAATCTGTTTCTGTAAGTTAGCAGACCTCCATCTATCATCTGGTAGCCTTCATACTTTATTCCTGTGGGTTCTTGCTCCAGGTACGAGGTCACGGTCTGGAAGAATGTGTCTTTTTCTTGTGCATTCCTGACTCTTTCTTTGACATTCGTTTCGTAGGTGCTCCCCGCTGCCAAGTGAATTGTTTTCATACTTCTACTAAGAGCATCAACCACCTTATTTTCCTTTCCTTTAACATGTTTGATTTCAAAATCAAACTCACTAAGGAGGGCCATCCACCTAGCTTGTCTGGCACCGAGCTTTGGTTGGTTAAATAGATATCGCAATCCACAATGGTCTGTCATAAGTACAAATTTTTTTCCCAGGAGGTAATGTCTCCACATTTTTAAGGCGTGCACTATGGCGGCCAACTCTAGATCATGGGTCACATAGTTGACTTTGTGCTCTTTCAATTCTCGGGATTGATAGCAGACTACACTTCCTCCTTGCATAAGGACTCCTCCGAGCCCTTCCTTACAGGCATCCGTGCACACGAGGAAGTCATTTTCGGGATCAACGATCTTCAACACGGGTGCATGGGTCAGAAGGTGTTTCAGGGATTGAAATCTTTCTTCACATTCTTGTGTCCACGTAAATTTAGCTCCCTTCTTCTGGAGGGCAGTGATTAGACAACCAATCTTTGAGAATCCTTTTATAAATATCCTATAGTATCCTGCTAAGCCCATAAAGGATCTGATATCCGAAACATCCTTTGGGGTAGGCCATTGCATGATAGACCTAATCTTGTCAGGATCTATTGCTACTCCCTCTTCAGATATGACATGGCCCAAGTAATGTATTTGTTTCTGGAAAAAGTCGCACTTGCTAAATTTGGCATAGAGCTGATGTTCTCTTAGAACTTGAAGCACAAGTCTAAGATGTTCCTCATGTTCCTCTCTATTCTTGGAGTAAATTAATATATCGTCAATAAAAATGAGTACAAATTTGTCTAGGAATTTGTTGAGCACATTGTTCATCAAGCACATAAAAGTGGCAGGGGCATTGGTCAATCCAAATGGTACTACCACAAACTCATAGTGACCATATCTCGTCCTGAAGGCAGTTTTGTGGATGTATTCACCCTTGATTCGGACTTGATGGTATCTATATCTCAAGTCAATCTTTGAGAATATGGAAGCACCTCCCAATTGATCGAACAGGTCATCGATCCTGGGTAAGGGGTACTTGTTGTTTATGGTTACCTTATTGAGTTGTCTATAATCTATGCACAATCGGAGGATACTGTCTTTCTTTTTCACAAACAGGACTGGTGCTCCCCATGGAGACACGCTGGGCTAGATATAGCCTCTGTCCATCATTTCTTTTAGTTGTAATTTAAGCTCAACTAGCTCAGGTGTGCTCATCCTGTAGGGTGTCCTAGACACTGGCACCGCTCCTGGTGCAAGTTCTATCGAGAAGTCAATGTCCCTTCTTGGAGGTAAACCCAGTACCTCTTCCGGAAACACATCTCTATATTCTCTTAGTGTGGGGTGGTCTTCGAGGCTTGGTTTGTCATCTTCAACTGATTCCAACACCTGTATTGCATATAGTGGACATCCCTTTCTGCAATACTTTCTCATTTGAAGGGCTAATATTCGTCTCACCGAGACAGGTTTTTGGATCCCTTGAAGGGTTATCCCTCTTCCTTCTTCACTTACACATTCTAAGGTTTTATGGTAACAATCCAATCTGACTTTATATGTGGCTAGCTACTCCATACTAATCAACAGGTCATACGATCCTAGGGGTAGTATGTTAAGGGTTTCTTGGGTGGGGAATTCACCCATAGTGAATTGGCAAGCTGGTATGACCTCCGCTACTTTTCTTTTGGTGCCAATGGCTAACTGTACCAACCATGGCTTGGTGTGTTTATGTGGCTGTAATTTACACTTATCAACAGCCTTAGGTGCTATATAACTCAAATTTGAACTAGGGTAAATTAGAATAGACACTAGATGGTTGGTGATCATACCTTCCATCTCCACCATTGAAGCTTGGTGGTCAACTTGTTTATTATCCAAGGCTGCATAAATTTGTGGCACGCTCCTGGCCACGTCATTGACGGTGGTAGCTTCTTGAACGTTGTAAATTCTCCGACTGTTTTGTTGTCGGTGCGGACAGTCCCTTAGTAGATGTTCTTCTCCACAACCCCAACATTTCAAGGGTTCTTTCTTCGGGTTATCAATCTTTCTTGGGGTAGATCCAAAAGGTTTATTTCCACTCTGGGAGGGGAAAATCTGTCGGTGTACACTTCGGGTTGGGAAGCTCATCCTTGAGTCCTTTTTATAGTTTTTAAATCTTGGGGATTTAAACCCCTTTTTCTGGAATCCCGAACTATTCTTCTGCTTCCATCTTTCACGAGGTTCTATCTGATGCCCCAACTATTCATAACAATATCTTGCCTTTCGGATAGTGTCTTCTAGGGTATTTGGCTCGTCAAATTCAATCCTGTTCTGATAGTCCTTATGTAGTCCACTGATGAATTATTGCACCTTTGCCTTTTCTGCTTTTATATAGGGTACATACCTCAGCAACTCGAGGAATCTGCTGACATATTCCTCTATGGTGCGTTGCCCCAGCTTGAGTTCATAGAATTCTTTAGTCTTTTTGTTGAAATACTTTTCTGACAAATACTTCTTCCTGAAGTAGTTCTCAAACCATTCCCAAGATAGGTCTTCTTTGTGAATCCCTTTTACGTTCTTAAGGTCTTCCCACCAAATGGAAGCCTTCCCATTCAGGTTGAAAGTGGATATTCGGGCCTTCAAGTTTTCTGAGAAGTCATGGACTCTGAAATACTTCTTTAGTCCAAGCAGCCAGGCCTCTGCTTCCTCTCCCTTATTTATTTCATCGTCGAAAGAGGATGGTTTGGCCTTCTTGAATTCTTCGAGATTATGATTTTTGGAATGATTTCGCTTCTTCCGTTTTCTTCGGGAATAAGAACTAGTTCTGCTACTAGAAGATCCTTCTGAGTCGCCAGTTTCCTTTCCAGAGGCATTGTCCAACGCTTGTCCCTTATCTCTGGGGTGAGCCTTTCTCGAGGTGCTCCTCCCAGTGTGGCCACTTAAAGGACCACGTTTCTGCATCCCAGGTGGGATTCGACTTCTCTTTGTCTGTCGTTGGTTAGCGTGACTGGTGTCAGGTCCATGCTGCAATTGTCTTTGTATATTGGACAAGCTCTGCAACAAGACTGCATTAATTTCTGTTTGCTTCTCTTGCTCTTTTATCAACCTCTCATTGTCGACCTTGCAGCTCTGTAGTTCGACCATGAGGCTTCTCACAGTCTCAGCTAGATCTGGAGGGGTCTCTACCGCTCTCCTTTCGCCAGACTCTTCATCTCTATTATAGGAGCCATCCCCCACTTCATGGTGCATCACCATTCCATGCGTCTGCAGTTTCCCACGGCTGATCACCCACTTGTTGTGAAAGAAAACACTTGTTGTTAGTCAACATTATATTCATTCACAATCAACACATAATTCATATTTTCAAATGCATACACACAATAGGAATTTTCATTCTTAACTTCAGCTTTTGATAAAGGGGGTTAGGATAGAGAGTTACTCCTTTTAAGAGTACTTCAAATGGAGTTTCTGTGCAACTTGTCCATGAGCCTAAGTAGGCCAAGTGTTGTAACCATGCTCTGATACCAATTTGTCACACACCCACTACGACAACTAAGATTTTATTTTTTTTCTTTTCGTCTTTTCTTTAAGGGATAGAATCCTCGAAATTCTGTTAAGAACCAAACATCAATATAACATAGAAAAACCTCAGGAAAAGTACTCAACACCTTGAAAAAGAGAGAATTTCAGATAATAAGCCTCTTCGAGGGGGCAACCTCCTTTTACCCCACTTAAATGTTCAAGTACAAGATGATTCAAAATGAAAATGTCTCCTTGGTATATATAGGAGACTAGGAGGTATAATTATAACTAATGGCCTAAAGCCGACATAAATACAATAACATTACTAATCTAATGTGCCCCAATTAAGGGATAATGGGCCAATATTAGGGCTTAACATGCCCCTCCCCTTGAGACAAGTGTTGTCCGCAACGCTTGAGTAACTCTGGATGCTTCTGTATAAAAGACTCATCTTCCCAAGTGGAATCTTCAGCTGGTAGTTTCCTCCATTTAATG
>ML797171.1:287112-315156 GCA_009831015.1 Picea engelmannii | reverse complement strand
TCCTGTTTGCTATTTTGACTAGCTACAGAATCAGATGATTCTGTAGCTAAGTCTGAGAAGTCAATTTTTTATTGTTTTCTTAATAAAATATCCTTCTAATTTGATCTTTGTGTTCTATTGTAGGAAAATTCGAATTGGCAATATATATGATGAGCAGTTAGGGGATGTTTTACAGATTCTACTTGCATTTTATTTCCTTAGTTTAGGTGATTTTGGGATATCTCCCAGATTGTGTAAAACTATTAGAGATTATCCACGAGGAAGTTTTACCTTGTGAAGAAACCTATATATACTTATGATTTTTGTAATAATCAACATCCTCATTCGTGGGAGAACAAGGATATGTAATTCTGATACAAACTAGAGCAGAATTGATGTTTTTTCATAGCTTTTGCTTTTCAATATATCAACACTTTGTTTCAAGTTTTGTATATCATTTTGCTTATGGTTTATGACTACTTTAGCTATCTAAATCAAATGCAAATGATATAATTTTATTACTGTTGTCCATATCTTATCTCTTCCAAATAGATAAAAGACATAGCATCTGTTGATTCATTTTGTGAATGATAGCTTTGTCTTCTTCATAGATTGAATTGTTATATATAAGTTTTCTGCATAACAGGTTTCCCTTATTGCAGGAATTTATAATCAGAAGATTGTTATGATTTTCTTTTATGTCTTGTTTGTCCTGTAAAACACTTCAAGGAGCAGCATATATGATCGTTTACGAGAAGCTTAAGGACTAAACAGTATGAATTTCTTCCTCCAACCAGCTTAAGAAGTCATCATACACATGGCAGACTTGGAGCGTTTCCAGGTCAATTAGTTTGTTGTTTACTGTTTTGATCAAGTAGTTTAATTTAGATATAATCTTAATTAGATTTATATTAGATTGTTTAATTTCAGTAAACATATTAGATTGTTTAATTTCAGTAATGTTTATTTCCTTTTCATAAATATAAAAATCAAAAAGAGATTCTTGGTTGTCTTAGGGAAGAATATACATGAGTTTTGCAGGTTTTAATCAAATCTGTAGATTGTTCATAGTGTACATTTGTGAATAAGAAATATTGTAGCTGATAATTAGATAGTTGATTTGAGTTATTACAAGAGTAATCTATAGTTTGTAGATAGAATAGTTAGAGTAGTTTGCATTTAATATATTAGTTCTTTTTCTTTGTTTTATTAGTTTCTAGTTTCCTTTATTTTAGTTAGTTTCTTGTATTCAGTTATAGTTTAGTTTGTTTTATTTAGTGTTAGATTACTTAGCTCAGATCAATTCTCTCTTTGGTTTTCATAGAAGACCTTAGAGCGGCCAACGGAGCCGTTAAACTCGTGATGGTGGTCCATTCCAAACAGCTTGGGTTATTTAGACAACCCCGGACCGGTTCCACTCTCCCAGTTGACGGACGGTCAATTTCGCCCATCAACAGAGGGGAGGACATGGAACCTTGGGATCGTCAGGAGATGTTGGCATCGATCGATGAGATCTTCTCTAGTTATTACCAGAGGACTCACATTAACTGCACATTAAAGGATCCACTTCCGAGTTCTTTACCAACGCCCAACCGCTCTAACTCTCATTTCCGTCACCCTACCAAGAATGCAACGTAATTGAGCTCTAAATACTTAGGTGGCTCTAAGTTTCAGATAGACTCTATGGGTGTTCAGTCGATTCAGAGTAAGCTAGACAAGAGAGATTCAAGAGTTGGCACCCAAAAGGTAAACTCTCTAGACGGTTCAGGGGTTCCAACTGGTCATAAGAGGGGTCTTTCAAAGCGCACTCACAGGGTGTGGAAGCCCAAATGGAAACAACCTATATTAGTGATGGGATGGACGTTGGACTTACATAATTTTGTAATTTAGCTATATGTGCTCTTGTAGGTAGGTTAGCTTATAAGGAGCGGTGCAAGCAACAACTGGAGGTTTGGATGTATAAAACCTGGGAGCTGGTCCTGGGTTACGTCCCAAAGCTTCTTATCCTTCCTAGGGGATGGCTTGGTTTCATTTTTAAGAGTCCCAAGGACTCGACATGCATTTTGGATAGGTTTTGGGGTTATGGTGGAGGCAATATGATGCTCAAGAGATGGCGTATTGGATTCAATCCGGTCACAGAGTACTTTAACTATCGCCATATCTGGGTTCTCTTTCATAGGCACCCCTCCAGCTGTGGAACCAGTCGACACTTGAGATTATTGGAAACTCATTAGGACATTTTCCGAGGGTGGATGAACGGGCGCTTGCTGCATTGAACAAATGGATGGAAAAGGTTTTAGTGGAAGTTGACATTCACGCAGGTTTGTTGGAAACCTTGGATATAGATTGTAGGGATATCATTTTTTCTCAGCGGTTGGATTATCTAGGCCTACCGTTTTGATGCTCATTATGCTGAAGGACAAGACATCTGTGTAGAGATTGTTCAAAGCTCACTAGTACTTTTTCAGAGGAGGACCCATCGGAGGATATATTATTTGAGGGCTACTTTCCGTTGCAGGATTCACCATACTTGGGATCTTTTTCGCACCTGGGGCCGGAAGACAGTCCTGACATTGAGGATGCATCGTATGTTGGTAAGTTAAAAAAGTTTTGTCCCTTACTTTATGATTGTCTATCTTCTTGGGAGAGAGAGACTATTGAAAATCTTGTTCTCGAGGATTCAGGTTCACAGTTTTTAGGTTGTGGGAAGCTGGTTATGGATACTGTTCAGTTATCACCTACTCCTCCTACTTGACCAGTAACCTTGAAGGACCCTGTACCTCCCCTGGCCTCGAAATCTCCTGTTCTACCTATTTCTATGGAAGAGGAGGATTCCACTATTCCCCCGGGCTGTGCTAAGCCGACCTTAAGTGATCGTGCACTAGAACAAATGTCATCTACCCTTATCCCAGACTCCACAGAACCTTTTGGCTCCGTCCCTCTTCCTACATACTTAGGGAAGGCCATTTTTCCTGCTCACAACAGTAAGGGAGATAATCCTGTTTCTTCGGGGGTGGGGATGGTTCCTAGGAATGATCCAACCTAGTCATGGGGTTTAGGGATGGAATTGTCACCTATAAAAACGCAAAGTGCATGTAAAAAGGCATGCATAGTGGGTTCGAGCTCAGTTTCTCAGTCACCCACATATGATCTAGGGGAACTTAGAGGATTAAAATCCCTTGCCCGGGATAAGACATGATCCTTCTATACCTTAACACAAGAGGGCTTGGAGGACCCCTAAAACTTGCCTCCACAAGAAGACTTTTTGAGAAAGTTCGTCCATCTGTTGTTTTTCTTCAAGAAACTTTGGTGGGCTCGGTAAAATCCAGGAACATCATGTATTTGCTTCCGCCTGAGTGGTTGATTTGCGTGGTTAGTTTGGTAGGAAAGTTGGGTGGGCTCTTTGTTACTTGGGATCCTACATTTTTCGAGCTAACATCGGTCCTAAGTATTTGTGAGATTTTTTTGACAGGTACTTGTATAGAGACAAGAAGAAAGGTGGATCTATTGAATACTTATGGACCTTGACAGGATCGTAAACTTTTCTGGGATAAACTTGATGGAGCGGGTCTTTTAGCTGTTGAAGACTTGATTCTGGTGGGTGATTTGAATTTACCGACTAGCACTGAGTAGATTTGGGGAGAAAATGCATGGGAAGATTCTCTGTTGGTATATTTTAAGTAGCATTTTAAAAAAAATCATTTGGTGGACGTGACAATAGATGCGGTGGTGCCGACTTAGAGGAATGGGAGGTTTGGATCAGAAGGATTATCAAAAATACTTGACAGGTTTTATGTGGTAGAAGGGTTTCTCACTTCTTCTAGTAGACTCTGTGCTTGGGTTGAATATCCATACCTTTCAGATCACACGCCTATTTTCCTACAAATGGGGGAAGAAAGATTTGGGGTCGCCTACCCTTTCAAATTTAACCTGGCATGGTTACTTGAGGCCTCCTTTGATTCATTATTCAGAGATGTTTGGAATGATACATCCCATCAGATCATAGAGGGTGCACAATGTAGACTGGTCAGTAAGTTAAATTGGCTAAGAGCTCATTCAAAGATCTGGTTAAAAGGAAAACAGATCAGGGATATTGAAGAGATGGCCAGTATTGAGAGAGACTTAGATGATCTTCTCTATTTAAAGGCACATGATTTTTCAATTGAATATTATGAGAATAAAGTGAGAAGGCTAGAAGAATATTGTAACAAAAAGATATTGAAGGAAGAGGAGAGGCGGAGATTGAAAATCCAAGCAATTTGGATATCCAGTGGCGACAAAAACAAAAAGTTTTTCCATCGCTTCGCTAGTTATCGTAGAAATAAAAGGCATTTGTGGGAGATTGAGGATGAGGCAGGGAGGACCTATCAGAAACAGGAAGACATAAAAAATTCAGCTATTAATTATTTCAAATCATTCTATCAGGCCTCAGGCACGAATATCCTAGGTGATCAGGTCAATATTGTTAGGCTCTTTCCACGTATGGTAAAGGAGGAGGAGGTTAGGGCCCTTAAAATACTATGCACAAAGGAGGAGATTCTAGATGTATTAAATGGATTTACAAAGGAAAAGAGCCCAGGGCCCGACGGGTGGATAATCGAATTCTATCTCCATTATTTTGATTTAGTTGGCCAAGATTTGTTGGATGTGGTGGAGGAGACGAGAACCAGAGGAGAAGTGAAAAAGCAACTAAATACCACCTTTATTGCATTGATTCCTAAAGCTAATCATCCCTGAAATTTTGAGTATTTCCGTCCAATTGCTCTATGTAACTTATGTTATAAGCTTATTACTAAGATAATAGCAAGGAAGATTCACCCGATTCTCTCTCGGGCCCTTTCAAAAGAACAATTAGGTTTTCTCAAGGGAAGACAGATCCTTGCCGCTATTGGTACAACACAAGAGTTCCTCCACAGTATAAAGACAAAACACCTGCAAGCTATCATATTGAAGCTGGATCTCAAGAAGGCTTACGACTATGCAAATTGGGACTTCCCGCGTCTTATTATTCTACAATGTGGTTTTGGGACTGTCATTACAAACTAGGTCATGGGTTGTATTTCCACAGTTGTTTTTGCGGTTTTTATTAATGGGGAAGCAACAAAGTTTTTCCAGAGCAGGCGTGGGCTGCGCAAGGGATGTCCTTTGTCTCCCTTTTTATTCATTCTTGTGTTGGAAGGTCTCAGTATCATGTTGAAACAGGGCCAAGCGGAAGGCACTCTGTCTAGGATTAAAGTTTCTAGGTTGATAAAGATTTTACACCCGCTATTTTTGGATGATGTGATCATCATGACAAATGAAAAGATGTCTGAATGGATTGAGATACACAAAATACTAAATATATTTTGCAAGGATTCAGGGTTGAGAATTAATTTACAAAAATCTAGTTTTCTGTATACATGCATTCAAAATGAAGCTATAGAAGAGATAAAAACTCTATACAATATAGATTCAAAAGATCTATCGGGGGGTTTTAGTTACCTGGGATATTTTTTAAAATTAGCAAGCTATAAAGTGGAGGATTGGAGCTGGCTCATAGAAAAGTTCGAGCGCATAATTAATCATTGGTGTAATATAATGTTATCATTGGGCAGAAGGTTTATTCTTTCAAAAGAAGTCTTGGAAATTTTACCAGTTTACTGGTTGGCCTTAGCTCACATTCCTCAGTCTGTTTTGAATAAAATTAGTCAGTTGGTATTTTCCTTTCTTTGGTCAATCAATAAGCAGAGAAGCAGTTTTCACTTGTGCAGATGGGAATTGGTTTCAAAGCCTAAATCTTTTGGTGGTTGGGGTCTGAGAAACCTTTATATCTTTTTTACAGGACTCTGGCAGTGAACACTCTTTGTAGAGTACTGATGAAACCGAGTATTTGGAACAAGGTGACTAAAGATAAGTATCTTCCTCATGAACAGGTTCATACGTGGCTTAGATCAACATCAACACAAATGTCTAGTGGGTCTCAAACCTAGAAAAACCTACTAAACTCTCTATTGCTTGTACTCCAGTGGATAGCCTGGAATCCTGGATCTAGGTAGTCTATAGTCCTCAAGCGAGATGTTATTTTGGGAATGGGTAAAGAATCTATGTTATCATCGAAACTCATATACAGATTGAATCACCATAGAATATACTATATGTACCAAGCAAGATGTGATCTAGCTCGGGGAGCTATCTGCTCAGACTGGTTGGATGACGCCAATCTGGAGCTCGAGGAAGAAGAGGAAGTAGAATGGGAAAAGTTCAGACATAATTTGATATGCTCTGGAATTAAACTTTAGGATCGTTTGAATGTTCTTTTATGGACAGGAGGTGACAATACAAGTCAGCTATTGGTAAAAAATGTGTATAATGCGATCGCAACAAAGATTTGGGCGACCAAAGTTGTGGCATGGAGAAAAAATCTCTGGAAATGGGAGTGTCCATTAAAAAAATTATTTTTACCTGGTTAGTGGTAGAAAAGAAGATTTTTTTTATGGTAAAATCTCTAAAAATGAGGATGGGAAGGCACTAGCATATGTATCTTATGCAAAAATTCAAGCGAAATAGGTTTGCACTTATTTGTAAATTGTCCTTTTACTTCTGTTGTTTGGAATAAAGTTATTCACACTCTAAAGGTATCCAGGGGCTGGACTGACTCTTCGGTGACTGACTGCTATGATAACTGGATAAAATTAAACCCTTCTTATTCTTCGTTGCGATCTTTCATTAGTTGGTATATTTGGAACGAAAGAAATTTAACAATCTTTGATGTAGGATCTCCATCCATACAAAAGGTAGTTATCAAAGTTTTAGGAGCTGTTAATACATATGGAAAAAAGGCTAAATTTCCTCCTGTGCGGATATATCAAGTAATACTCCTGACTGGAAAATCTATCGCGTGGTTTGACGGAGCTGCGCAACAAAGTGGTAAAATCAACGGAGTTGGAGGCAAGATAATGATAAATAGTCATACATCATATCAATGGACACTCAATTGCGGGAAAGGATCAAACACCAAGGAATAACTCATGTGGGCATGGGCTTCACTCATTTTGGTGCATAGAATGTCTATTTCTGATATGATTATGTTAGGGGACTCCAAGATCGTAATAGAATGGCTCAAAAAGAAGGCAGACCTCCAGGCGGTTTTACTTCTAAGCTGGAAAGAAACAATTAAAGAAACTATTTTGTTTTCCAGGGATCTATCTTTTGACCACATTTACAGAGAAGATAACATGGAATCATATATTCTATCAAAAAAGGCTCTCTTAAATATGCCAGGTCAAATAACTCTCTTAGTGGGAGGAGGGTAATGAGAGCCCCTCCCATTACTTGAAATTATTCTAATTCCGAGTTTAGAGTTAGTTTTCTATCTTTTTTTGGATAAATATGTAATATGAGTTTTACTCATTGGACCTCGCAAGTTGGCTTTGGTATGAAGCGGTTGGCATAGTCTTGATTAGTAGAAGGCTAAGATCCCAATTTTTTATTATAGTTACTATTTTCGAAAAGTCTGATGTATGAAAACTATTATATTTTTATGAATATAAAGAGTAATTTTTCTGTGGAAAAAAAAGGTTTTTATATTGCAAATTTATCTCAAATTTCAAGTGAAATACATATGTATAACATAGATGCAGACTTTAAGCATATATACATGGCAACAAAATATTTCATTGTTGTAGTAACTCTGCTCAACAAGTAACCCAACATAACTTATACACTTGGATTGCAACAAAAGGAAAGTATGATATGAATGGAACTACTACTATAAAAAAATTCCAAGATGCAACTCAAATTCAAAGTTTAAATGCAATGCACATGTATGAAAAAATTGCAGTGTTTAGGTCAAGTATACATGCATAGATATTATCTCGTTTTAATCAAGTTCAGACATAATAGATCATTGTTGTAGCAACACAATTTATATTTCAGTTTGCAACATAAAATAAGTATGGAATGATTGTTGTAGATAACCTCAATATGTTGGCAGATTTGCAACACAATTATATCATTAAACCCCAACATATGCAATATATTCAAAATTTGTCAATGCTATAACAAGTTTTTAATATGTGGTTCTAGGATGACAAATGCAGAAAATCGCTTATCAACAATTAATCAATGATGTAGTAACATTGTATTTTATTTACGTATGTGTTTGTATGCCGCCTATGCCATAGTGGCCATGCCAGACTTGCATACAAAATAAATATCAGTGTAACAAATCTCAGACCTGGTAAATGAATGCAATATCATAAAGGAAAGTCTGATTGTAGTATTGACTCACAAATCCAAACTACTTTACAGACTAAGATCTCGACTCATTTAATAACCAAATATAGATAAAGATGAGAGGAATTTATAGTTCGTTGGAGAATTTTGGGGATTGGACCTCTTATGGCTATGGAAATTGTCAAGATATTGAATTAAATAAGTCCTGGACAAAGTCGATTTAAGCACAATTTCTCTATGTATCCAATCTGCAGTTTGACAGTGGCTACAACAAAGGATAATGTGCAATGATCCAGGTTATAATGAAAATGTTAAATCAGCTTTTGGTATGGTTATATAGAAGATAGTGTCTGGAATAATGGAAGGTTGCAACATGCCCCAAATCACAAGAATAGTTCATATTCAAACCCTTGGACACTTGCAAAATTGATTGGTACATAGATTGACCCATTGGAAATTGGATGGGGCTACAAGGAATTGATGGATCTAATGTGTAAGAAAAAGAATAACCCCTGGGTTTGATGGACAACATAATAGTCACTGAGAAGAATGGATCAAAGCCCTGGTGTTGGTTGAAAATGACAATGAAAAAAATGGTGAGCCTGTAAACTTTATGATATATATGCAATATAGATAAAAAAAAACAAAAGAAAGGAATTGTGTACATAGACATCCAATTCGATGCATATGTGTAGATACGTCTATAGGTCTTCGTCCACTTCCAGTCAATGTACATATATGTTCAATTGGGTGCATATGTGTAGAGACGTCTATAGGCCTCCAAATGGCTTGAGTGTAAGCGCGAGAATGGAATGGAATCAATCTAAATTGCACTACCCATAGAAGATGTACACACTGGCTCAATGACTTCTTATGTATCACCTTAAATCAAATCCATTGTGTTATGCTTTTATTGATTGAACGATGTCCCAATTTCTTCGATTGAACAAGAACTTATATTTATTTATGTGGATCAAAAGATGTATCCATTTATGTTAGCATATGTCCATCTACATGTGTTTGCATATGTGCAGAGCGGAGAACTCTTTCATTATTGGTACTAGCTACAATCCAATTTCATAATAGTAATGAAGTTCATTTGTGACCCAAATTGCCACTTATGATGCAGAGGAAAATGCACATAACATATTATAATAATCTTGACCCAAAAAGTGCCAGGTAGATTTTCAAAATTATGTTGAAAGTTTGTGAGAAAACTGATATGATAGTAGTGCCTTGCCCATTTTATTCTGGATCCAACAATCTTATGTGCTTCCAATCTACTTTGTCATGGTATTGCATGCCTAGCTATTAATCTTATTAGCTGAGTTGTATAGTTCAAAAAACAACAATGTATATATAGAAAAATGACTACAACTGTGTCAATAAGTTGCAAAAATTTATGAGTTAGAGACACATCAGTCAGTTTCGTTTCTTGTCAATGCATGTCAATGCATGATAGGACAACCTGTAAAGTCAATGGTAAGTTATAACCATTTTACAAAGATAAGTTGGAAGACAAAGATGAGTTAGAAGAATACAAATGAACTTGTTTGATGTACCCTTTTCTTTGCATAATGTACCTTTTTTTTGTTTAGTAGATATGCAGTATGACATTGTCCTCATTTAATGTAAATTTTCTATTCACTCGAAAGTCACGTAGCATGTAGACACTGGTTTTTTTTGTTTTGTTTTGTTTATCTGTAAGTATATTTCATATGGAAATTGCGTCAAGCGAGGAAGTACATCATGTAATACATGTTGTCTAATTGTACAATGCACAATTGTGTTATTGAGGGTTCAGATAACGACATTGAGGCAATGTTTATATATGCAAGGGAATTTTTTATTGCATCAGAGACAATAAATTGTGCCATCATTTATTAATGCGGAGGAAGAAGTGGGAGATTTACAATTGACACATACAGGTTCGAAGGGGGTCGAGTATGCATTTGTTGCTGCTAATACATCTTCAACCTACGTACGTGAGCATAGTAGTTAATATATCAAACAATACAATATATATGTGTACAAGAAACAATTTGTATGGAAATTGTTTAAGTCAAATTTTATGTATGCAAATTGTGGATGGAGTTGTATATGTATACTTACAACAGTTGTGGAGCTAGTTAGTTTCTTCAGATCCTCCACTATGTCTATTCTCAATTATGTTACAAATGTCTCTTGCGTTGTGCAAAAGATCCTTTCTTTCACATCTCTTTTCTTGGTTATATTTTTGAAGAGAATTATTGGAAATTTTCCTTTCTACAATTGTTGTTCCATTGAAAAAAAAAAATGTGCACATGTGTCAAAAAATTGTAACTGCAAAATGGAACAGTATAATAGTTGTGTAAGATGATTGAGATATATCAACATGTGAAAGTAAAATACAAAACTGGATATGGAAAGTGATATCGTTGTCCGACTCACCATCTTTTATATGGAGAATGTATTGCAACTCAAGTTTTCTCATGAGTGTGACGACAACGCCAACAATTCTGATTGGGTAAAGGTATTTTTTCTCTACGAATCAATTGATTCTTATGTCTGGTATGAAATGGTATTCTGTGCAAACCGCGGGCATTTTTTCCACAACACTTGCTTCATCGAGTGATATAATCCGATCACAATCACCACGATCGTATATTGTTTTTGGTAATGTAGAAAAGTTTGTAATGGGTGTCCCATTACTAGGAAAAAAAATTTCCTCATGTTTTTGGACAAGTTGTGCAGGGACAACTAGTGTGACTGTCATCATTCCTTTGTCGTCTATCATATCAGCATGCATAATGTGTCTAGTTGTGTTTTCCTTGTCTAAGTAGGTGTTGTACACGACCATTATGTCTTTAATGAATAGTTGTCCAGTCCAACGACTATTCAAGACTTCTACCGATAATATACTGGGTGATGTAGTTCTAGGCCCGTTGATAGTGTTTGAACACAAGAAGTGATGTGAAGGACACTTCATATATATATATTTTTTATGGTTGTACAATTAGATGCACAATTTGGATGAATTAAGTTGGTTAGAGTTCCATAAAAATACCTTTTAAGTTGGGGAGGTTTCATTGTGTAGAATGTGGTGAGTACCTACACAAGAGATCTAGTTAGCATAAGAACAAACACAACTTGCAAAATTGAGAAGATGGGAGAAAAATTGGAGAGAAAAGAATAGAAATGTATTAACCAAATGAATGAATGATAATTTACACATGATATACTCTGTATAGCTCAAGTGATACGCACTAGAAGAGAAACCAATGCACCATAGTGGTGGTCTAGAGAAATTTGGACACACAGAGGCAATTACTGAAGTTAATTTCCACCTAGTCATAGTTAACTAGTTATGCAATCTTCAGTTAACTGAGTCACACATGTGGAAGTGAGAGAAGAACATTCAACTGCTGGTGATAAAACTGAGTTTTCTATGCATGAGTGACTTCCACTAGTCTAACTAAGTGTAACTGGATCTAAGCTGAAGAGAATATTCTCTTAGAATGTAGGAGAGGTTCCTAAAAAATAGGAGACCCTCAATGACTAATAAACATAGGAAAATAAGCAAAAAATATCCTAGGTGTGTGTAATATATGCAACACCCTCCATGAACACTACTATGGGGTAATTAAGAGTGGGTCCCGAAAACTAGGGCCTTGTTAGGTACCCATGAACAATGCAACTATTGAACACTAAAGAAATAAAGTGAGGAAAGAGAGAAAACCTCATGGGAAATCCCCCCCTCAAAGTACAATTTATCCAAAGAAGAGAAAGACAATTGTTAGGCAACTGTGTCCTTCACTCCAAAATGATCACACATAGAGTGAATCTTCTACTCAGTGAAATTCTTGGTGAAGATGTCAATAGTCTATTTAGAGGAAGGAAAAAACTATAGGTCGATGATCATCTTGTGGACTATATCTCTGATGTAGTGCATATGGATCTCGATATGCTTTGTCGACTGTCACTACACTGGGTCTATGCAAAACTTGAGAGTATTATGGTTTTCACACCAAATGATAGTTGGTATTTGGAACAGGATGCCCAACTCTATAAGGAAATTTTGTAGCCACAATGCTTGGATGGTAGTATTAACTACTCCTCTGTACTTAGCCTTGGTTGAAGATAGAGAAATAACAGACTACTTCTTGCTCAACCAATAGATAGGCCCTGAACCCAAGCTGAGAGTGTATCTGGATGTGGACTTGCAATCAATGTTGTCACTTGCCCAACCAAAATCTTGGAAGCCTATGAGATCTAACTTTCAACTTGCTGCATAGTGGATCCCATAATTGATGGTGCCTCAAACGTACCGAAGGATACATTTTGCATCCTTCCAGTGTAACTCATGCGACTCCTGCATGTACCTGGAGACTACTCCCACTGCATATAATAGGTTCGATCGGGAGTGAGAGAGATACAATAAAATCCCCACTATTTTTTTGTACAAAGTGTTGTCAACCAATGGAGTGTCCCCACCATCCTCAAGTCTCACCCTAGATAGGAAGGGGTTAGGGGAAGACTTGCAATATGTCATGTGAAATCTGTCCATGATATCCTGAGCATACTTTGCTTGATATATATTTATTCTTAAAGCATCCTGACTAATCTCAAGACCAAGGAAGTAATGGAGTGGACCCATGTTTGTCATAAAAAACCTGTCATGCAGAATCCTCTTCACCATAACAATCGATGAAGTCGAGGAGCCAGTGATCAAAAGATCATCCACATAAAGAACTAGAATAAAAAGTGAATCAATAGTCCTAATCATGTAGACATTTGGATCATATTTTCATCTCACAAAGTTTTGGGATATCAGGTAGGAGTCCATCTTGGCGTACCATGCTCTTGGCGCTTGCTTGATGCCATACAAAGACTTCTTGAGCCTACAAATAAAATATGAATCTTGTATGAATCCAGATGGATGGTCCATGTAAATCTCCTCCTAGGTGCATCCATGAATAAATGCATTCTTCACATCCATGTGATGGACTTCCCATCCTTTGGTTGCCGTAGTAGCAAAGGCAAAATGAATGGAGTCCATCTTCACTACTGGAGTGAATGCCTCATCATAGTATATGCCATGAACCTGCTGAAAACCTTTGTCAACCAGTATCACCTTGTATCTACTAACCTATCTACTAACCTAACCAATATCACCTTGTATCGTGTAGACCCATCTACATTTGATAAGCTACCTTCCTCAAGGAAGCACAACCAGATCCCAAGTCTGGTTCTCGAGGAGGGAGTCTGGTTCTCGAGGAGGGAGTTGTACTCCTCCTGCATGGATGATTCCCAAAAGGGATTCCCTACAACCTCGCCATATGATCCATATGGATCTTGGTGGCCATCCACATTTTCCACTGCATCACCATTTTTTAGCCTGTGGTTTTGATAAACCATGATATTCACCCTTTTGATGGGGAATGGTATGTAATGCCATCTTCATTTGTTAATTACAAACATCATGTAATGGTCTTATGTACATGCATGCAACATAACATTAATGCACCAGATCCCATTAGAACTCCGCAGTTAAGCGCGCTCGGGCTAGAGTAGTACTGGGATGGGTGATTGGCCGAGAAGTCCTAGTATTTTACATGCCTATGAAATTTTATAAACTTGGATTAATTTATCCCACATACATCATGTGAATTGTTCTTATCTCACTCTCTCATATATAATTGAGGTGAAGGAGGCTCTTTAATAATGCAATGGAGTGTGATGTAAATGTTTTTCTCTCTTGTTGATTAATAGAAGTTGGTTTTCACTATATTTATGTGTTCTCCGCATTATCTATGTGTATTTCCTTGATATACATCAGTTATATTTTTGTCTTCATGTCATTGTCAAAATAATCTGGATCACCATAGGTCTATGGGTCTGAAGACCAAGCCACATAGCAATGCATAGAAAACATGGGATCAATGGTTGTGAGTACACAAGAGGGCTCTTCAAACTAAGATTGAGCCCTCTTGAGATTCTCTGGATCCCCAACAAGATCTCCTGCATCCTGAAGAGTGGTATGTGCCCACTTGGGCCTCTGCTATGGTTCCTCATCTTCTTGTACTAACTATACATATGCATGTTATGAATCTTATGACTTTGTATCAGAACTCAGATCTGAAGTAGAGTTTGAATGTGCAGACTCATCATCTTGAATTGGTGGAAGGACAAAAATACTTGCATGAAGCTCATGTGGAGCATGTGAGAGAATTTCCTCAAACTGAACACTACGCTCAATGATGAGCTGGTTTGTAGAGGGATAAATGAGTCTGTATCCCTTCACACTGTCTGGGTATCCAACAAATATACATGCAATATTATGAGGATCGAGTTATTTCCTCTTTTCAGAGGGAATTCAGGCCCATGCATGTGATCCAAAGACATGAAAGTGGGTGACTTCCGATTTGTTGCCACTCCAAGCCTCGAAAGGAGTCATGTCCTTAATATATCTGTGAGGGGATCTATTCTGAATGTGATTGGAACAGTTAAGTGCCTCAACCCAAAGCTTGGGAGGAAGTGATCTTACATGCAACATGAAAGATGCCATCTCTTTGAGAGATCTATTTTTAATCTCAACAACCTCGTCCTACTGCATAGTATATGGTATTGTGTGCTGAAACTGTATCCTAGCCTTAAGATAAATATTTTGAACATCTTTGTTTACGTACTCCCCCCCATTATCTATACGAAGGGATTTGATCTTTCTCCCTGATTGAGTCTCATTAAGTGCTTTGAACTCTTTGAGATGCTCAAAGACCTCAAATTTCTTCCTAGGAAAAAATACCCAAGTATAACGTGAGTAATAATCCAAAAATGTGAGCACATACCTTGCCTTGTTGATGGATGGATGTGAGAATGGACCCATGAGATCACTATGAATCATATCTAATGGAGAGGAGGCCTTGTGAGCCTTTCCCTTCACGAACTTCTCTTGAGGATTCTTGGCAAGGACACATCCTTCACAAACCCCTTTGGAAAAGTGGATATCAAGTAATCCGGTGACCATCCCTTTCTTGCTAAGTTGTTACATGTACATGAAGTTCAGGTGAAAAAACCTCGTGTTCCATAGTCTACTACTGTCATCAACATGTGCAAGTAGTACAAAGGAATCATGTTCAATAAACTTAGAAAAAGTGTATAACTGAGATTGATGATTTACCTCCCTGATAGCAATCTTGGATTTGTCTTGCATGTCGAATATGGACACCGAGTCTGGTCTGAACTCCGCCCTTTTCCCTGAGCCTCGATGTGTAATTTGATACACTGAGAGAAGATTCATGAAAAGTTGAGGAACATGGAGAACATTCTCAAAACTTCCATGATCTAGTTCTACTCTCCCTTTTCTAACAATCTCAATTGGAGAGTCATCCCCCATGAGGATAGGAGGACAATTGCATGCAGTCAAAGAAGATAAGATATCCTGTCTGACAACCATATGGTGGGATGTTCTTGAGTCCACGATCCGGGCATCAGGTGAAGAGTGGACAATAACTAATGCATGATGATAACCTTTGGGAGAGTGATCTTTTGGCTTCTTCTTTACACCCTTGGGAATTTGATCCCCAAGGTTGTTCTTTTGAATAATCTGAGTCATAATGTCTATTTGTTTCTTTATGCATGTAGATTTTGGATGGAATCCTTGATTGAAGTAGGTACACTTCTATCCTTTCTTCCATTTTCCACTTTTGGATTCTATGTAGTCATTGAAGGGTTTGGAGTATATGTCCTTCTTTTTTTATGCATGCACCTTTTCTTTGTCTTTATTTTTGGATTTCTGATGCTGATAATTGTTTCCATCATGTGTAGCAAGTGCATTCACTTTGGAGTATTCGATTACACCCATCTTAACTGGTTTGTCTTGCTCTTGAATCAGGGCCTCAATGAAGGTCTCCAAAGAAAGCACAGTCCATAATGCTCCAATGGTCAACCTCTGAGTGTGGAAAGTAGAAACAAAAACTGAATAATTCAAACCAAGTTTCGACAAAATGGTGAGAACCATTCACATTTCCTCGTTTTATTTATCAACCCTGCAAGCCTTAATTTGTAAAAACAAATCCTTGTACCTTGTGAAGAAATCCTGGACATTTTCAAATATTTTCAGATCTAATGCAAGTAATTTCGCCTCAAGAATGTGGCCTCTCATATCATCTTGTTTTCCAAAGAGTCCTTCCATGGTGATCCAGATCTCATTTGGAGTTTTGCAAGAAGATACATGAAATGACATCTCAGGGGATATGTGCATGCACATGTCTCGGTAAGACTCATCCATTCTATTGAGGTATTTGAATTTTTCAATGGATGATGTGGGTTCTATTTATGTAGCCATAGTTAACATGTACAATCCTCTAACTCGGATCAAAATCCCCATCTTTTTGTTCCATTCAAAGTAGTTGTATGGTGTTATCATGATAGACAACGAAGATTCCATTCTTCTTGCGTTCTTCAATCTTCAATACCTGCAAATAAACAATGTTGGTGCGCCTTCTTCCTAGCGGCATGTGGGCTCTGATACCATGTGAATTTTGGGTTAAAAACCTGAAACTAATCACAGAGAACCCAGCTAAAACAAATCACACAAATCTTGCAAGAGAAAAGAGAGAGAGAGACAAATCTGAGAGAAAGAATGAATGAATTCTATTGATCACATTAACCAATGATAATATTCCACATAGAATGATTAATACACATGAATATAAGTAGTCCAAGAGAATCAATGCACTAATCTTAGGAATACATGTTCCATAGTAGTGATCTAAAGGAGATATGGACACTAACTCAATGTAACGGGATTCAACTAATAGCTAATCTTGGTTAATTGTCAAATATATCACCAGTTAACTGAGTTCACACATGTGGAAGAGAGAGAAAAGAATGCATGCATGAGATATGCAACCTCCTTCTCTTAAGCATGAAAAAATCAACTTCTGCATGAGATAAAATCAATTGTTGCATGCATGAGAGAAAAACAATTGTTGCATGCATGAGAGAAAAACAACAATTGCATGCATGAGAGAAAAACAATTGTTGCATGCATGAGAGAAAAACAACAGTTGCATGCATGAGAGAAAAACAATTGTTGCATGCATGAGAGAAAAACAACAGTTGCATGCATGAGAGAAAAAAAATTGTTGCATGCATGCATTACTTCCACTAGTTTAACTGAACTCTCCACTTGTCTAACTTAAATCCTAACTGAAGTCCAACTGAAGTGACAACGCACCGTACTTTTTAGGAAATCTCCTAAAAAATAGGAGACCCTCTTGGTGACTAGAAATCCATAAAAAATAGGAGACCCTCTCCGTGACTAGAAATCCCTAATAAATAGGAGATTCTCACAGTGACTAGCAAACTTAGAAAAAATAATTACTAGGTGAGTGAGTGTGCAATATCTCCAAAACCCCCCTTGAACACTACTAGGATGTAATGAAGAAGGGATCTTGACAACTAGGATATGTTAGGTACCCATGAAAAATGCTTCTAAATGAACGAACATTGAAAAAGTGAGGAAAGAGGGAAATCCTCATGGGAAAAACTCCCCCTCAAAGTATAATGTATCAAAAAAGAAGAAAATACAATATAGTTGCTAAGTAGTTGTGTCCTTCAATCCAAGACGGTCACACAAAGTGTGGAACTTCTACTTAATGAAATTCTTCGTGAAGATGTGGAAAGATGTATGGATTTGTCGAAGTCCTTTGGAAACCTGGCTTTCCTTGTACCTACTCACCTGTTTGTCTACTTCCTTCTTGATCCTGTGGACCCAACTGTACTTGACAAGCTTCATGTTTGACAAAAGTGGAATCAGATCCCGAGTCTGGTTCTCGAGGATATTCCCATCATCCTCTACATAGTGAATCCCATAAATAATAGTTCCTTGAATATATCTAAGGAAGTGTTTGGCAACCTTCCAGTGTAACTCATGCAACTCCTGCATGTACCTAGAAACTACCCCTACTGCATATGAGAAATCTGGTCGGGTGTGGGAGAGATACAAAATACTCCCCACAATCTATCGATATAAGGTTCTATCCACTAATGATGTATCCCCACCATCCTCAAGTCTTACCCCAGATAAGAAGGGTGTAGGTTCAGAATTGCAATATACCATATGGAATCTAACCAAGAGATTCATGTCATACTTAGCCTGAGATAGCTTGATGTTGAAGTATCCTCACTAATATCGAGACTAGGGAAAAAGTGAAGTTGACCCATGCCCGTCATAGAAAACCAGTCATGCATAATGTTCTTGGTGAATACGTAGATGTCTATATGGATTTGATGAATTAGATTCACGAGTTAGATGGAACATGCAAAAGTGACTGCATGTGACTCTTGAGATGCATGCATGGTGCATGCAAAAGCTTTTGCATGCACCTCCAGAGATGCATGCATGGTGCATGCAAAATTTTCTGCATGCAGTTCCTGAGATGCATGCATGGTGCATGAAAAAATGTCTGCACGTGGCTCCTAAGATGCATGCATGGCTCATGCAAAAGTTTCTTCATGTAGCTCCCAAGATGCATGAATGGTGCCTTTCGCATGTGATTCAGAAAACAGATCTGAAATGGAGTAGATATCATCTTGAGCAAAAGGCTGTGCATATACACCTATATATAAGTCTCTTCAAATTGTGAGGTTTGATCTTCCGATATCTTTTCTATTGGCTCTATCTTTTCAATCCCCTGCATGCAATATTCACAATATTCCTTATTCCAAAATAGAACCTCCAATTTTGTCCATAGTTCATTTGGAGTTGAGTCTCGTGCTTCATCATATACTTGGTGGAAAATTTTAGGAGAAATAGACCAAAAGATACATCCTATGGCCATATCTTGTCTATTAAGAAAATCATTTTTCTCTTTGTCAGAATTGGGCTCTACTTCTATTGCCATGGTTATTTGGTATAATCCTTGATTCCTTAGTTGATGCATAATCCTTGTCTTCCAATTAACATAATTGTATGGCATGAGCAGAATAACCCATGTTGATTCCATCCTTCTTGACTAAATCTCCTCCTGAACCTACAAAAAATACCTGTGCACTTTTCTTCTAACAACCTATGGGATCTGATACTAGGTAGAATGTGGTGAATACATGCACAAGAGATCTAGTTAGCATAAGAATGAACACAACTTGCAAAAGCGAGAAGATGAGAGAAAAATTGTTGAGAAAAAAATATAAATGTATTAACCAAATGAATGAATGACAATTTACACATGATATACTATGTATAGCTCAACGAATGTGCACTAGAAGAGAATTCAATGCGCCATAGTGGTGGTCTAGAGAGATCTAGACACACACAGGCAGTTACCAGAGTTCACTACCACCTAGTCCTAGTTAACTAGTCATGCAATCTTTAGTTCATTGAGTCACATGTGTGGAAGTGAGAGAAGCACATGCAACTGCTGGTGATAAAACCAAGGTTTTCATGCACAAGTGACTTCCACTAGTCTAACTAAGTGTAACTGGCTCGAAATTGAAGAGAATATGCTCCTAGAATGTAGGAGATGTTCCTAAAAAATAGGAGACCCTCAATAATGACTAATAAACATAGGAAAACAAGAAAAATATCATAGGTGTGTGTAATATCTCCAACACATTGTGCCAGGTGCCTCACTTGTACTTGTCGATACTTCTTGTGAACTGAAAACAAGTGTTGCATATGACATCAACATATTTGCCATGGCTTAGATGAATAAATAAGCGGATATATTTATTTCGTAAGCATAATAGGAACATAATTTATGAATATTTACCTTTGTGTTTGTCATTGTCTTGATTTCTGTGACGATTGACTGCTCATGCTTGCATCGCTTGTCCAACTTTTCATGATGTAAACATGTGTACATTAACTATGTAAAATAAACTTAATCTGCAATATACTATATATTACTTTCACATCTCTTACATTCATTTTTTTTTTGTTGGCAAAAAAAAATCGAAACACTAGCATAGACATTAGAGACGTATATCATATTAGAACACGAGAACATCTATGGTATGTACAAAGGACAACAAGTAAACAAGCATGTGCATTGTATTTTGTTCATAATCATTATGTGTGTACCTTAAGAACATGCATTTTGTGTGCTTTAGAATCATTATGGGTGTACCTTTTGGAGGACGATTGTTCAACTTCCTCTCCTGTGACACTTAAGACTTCTTCATCTTGTTCAATTAGTCTATTTCTTTCAATGTGGCAATGCAAAAAATACAATGGACATGAAGGTAAGTTGGTATGCAGGAAAGATATGCAATATCTACATACAATAAATGAGATACAAAGCAATAGAGTAAAAAATACATACAATAAATGAGATACAAAGCAATGGAGTAAAAAATAAAGGTAGAAGCATGTACCTTCGTATTTCTTCTTCTATGTTTGTGGTTTAGACTTCTTCCTCTTGTCTAGTTATTCTATTTCTTTCAATGTGACAATGCACAAAATACAATGGACATGAAGGTAAGTTGGTATGTAGGAAAAATATGCAATATCTACATACAATAATTGAGATTCAAAGCAACAGAGTAAAAAATAGATTTAGAAGCATGTACCTTTTTATTTCTTCTTCCATGTTTGTGGGTATACAAAGTTTTTTCTATCCACAATCTATTACAAAAAAGAAAAGATTAAGAAGTTGGATGATGTCATTTGAATGATTTGCTTTTGTGCTACAAAGTATCCAGATATGCTTTGAGACATGGATATATGATTGTGTAATATGCTTTATGTATATTTTATAATTCAAGTACAAGACAATTTGTATCGTGGTCAGTCGAGTTTGTGTCTAAGATAAAGAGTTTAGATTGTCCAATGGGCACATTTGACCATACATGGTCAATAAGTGGGTTTTTCACATGATTTATCTTGTCCAATACAAAGTGGAGATTGTAATTGGACATGTACTTTTCCAATTTTTTGTTCTGGCATTATTTTGTAGCATGTCAATATTGAAGTCTCCTAGAATGATAATGGTTTCGTTTAGATGTAAATGGTGTAATTTTTTTGAAATAAAATTCACTATGTTGGTCAATGTTGCATGCAGAGCGACATAGATATTTAGTATTGCAATTTGTGATTCACAAACTATTTCCCTTGCTAGCACCGTCTCAACATTTTGTTCTTCAAAATGCATATGTTCCAAAATCGCTATATGTTTTTTTACTAATATCATCTCTCCATGTGTAATGTAATGTGATATGAAATTTAAATTTGGAAATTGATTGTTTTCCATGCATAATGCCATGTATGTTTCTTGTAAGCACAGAATATCAGACTGCATTGTGTCATAATCATTGAGTATATCATTGATATGTGCATTTAGGTTGTGCGTGTTCAATGAGATAACTAAAATATATGAGTTTGTTTGTATGGATTGGTAATCATATTCTAGATTCTATTTCACACTATACCAAAGGTGCTGCATCTCAGTATCAAATCTATGTTTGACCTTGAAGTTATCTTTTGTAAGAGCATGTAGAAAATACAAGGATTCTATGTTTCTTACACAGGACAAAGCTGTGTATACAAGTCCATGTATTCGTATTCCAGTAGGGTCAAAGGAAACACAATCAAGTGTCAACCCTTGTTATTTGTGTATTGTACGTGCACATGAAAATTGAATTGGAAATTGTTTTCGGATTTTCAATTGTCCTGTCTTTGCTGGCGTTGATATTGGTTTTGTTATTCGCAGTATAGGTGTCCAATCACAAGAAGTGTTTGAATTATATAGATAATCCAACATGTTGGCTTGTCGATGTCCAATATGTGGGTCATGGAACTTAATCCACAGTACATTAACTTTATATGTGTTGGTTTATGCTTTGATTATTCCATCTGCACCATTGAACAAGACGTCTTGTGAATCATAATTGCATGCATATATTTCAACTAACACATATAATTTTAGGACAAGTTGCAAAGGCAAAGTGGCTATGTGTTGATGATATGGCACATTACCATGGTTGTCTCCTTGTTCATGTAGAATAGGTAAGGAAAGGTTGGGTCTTTTGGTGTAGGTCGCATGCAAATTGTATTGATTTATTCCAAGTCATCACGTGTTTGGTTGTTTGTTCACATTTTGTTTAAAATTGAAATAAAATTTTCATTTGTCTGACACATTGTAGAATGTAATTCGAATCATTTCATGTTGTCTTTCCAGCAGTCATGTGTCATTGTTTGCATGTTGATATCAGGTTGTTCAAAAATTAGAGAATCTTGTATGGGTTGCGCTCGATAAATATCACCACAAAACATCATATCAATGTTCCCAAAGTAGTTGGTTTGCACGTGTTTTGTGTTTCTCAGTCGATTGTCAATGGAGTATAAGAATAAAATTCCAATCAAGGAGGCTTCATCTATGAAGACAAGTCATAGTTCGTCATAAATCTTTGACAAGGTATCTAACATTTCTTTGCTAAGTGGAAGAAAGCGTGACTTGTTAAAAGGCATCAACAATGCAGATTGGATTGTTGTTCCACCTGCATTATATGTAGCTTTGCCTATATACACAAGTATCAATTCCTTTGGTTTTAGAGGGTCACTCATAGTGTTTGCATCATAGATTCGTATAAACATTTGGAATAGTGGTTTTGATGTGAATGTCTTGCATGTTCGTACCCCCCTGTAAGAAAAAAGTGCACATGAGTGTGTATGTTCAAGTGTTTCTTCATTGCAATATCCTTGAAGATTTCTTGTTTCTCTCTATTCAACAACCTTCTAACTCTGTAAGATTCTCCGTTTTCGATAAAAAATGCATTGTCTATGACTTTAAACTCGAGATTGATATGTTTTTCCATGGTGGGTTCTCGAGCACAATAAAAATATGCTTGCAAATCGTAGGCTTCACAGTGATTTCTAGTTGTTTGATGCTCTGTTGTTGTGTCATCAATATTCATAGGTTTGTCTAGTTGCTCAAGTGCACTTTCTAAATCACCCCATGTTGGGTTGATGTTGTATGTAAATTTAGCCTCATTGGTTTGTATTGTAGTCTCATAGAGAGTATATGCAACTTTCCATGTAGGAAAGTTATGTTTTAATGTGTCTTCACTTTGATCGAATGGAATGTACAACAATAGTTTCTCTCTACAGAAGTTTTCATAGTCATTGTGTTTGTTGTATATGAAAAATCGTATTACGTTGTTTTTTTCTTTCATTTTGATATGTGTGTACCATTTTTTTTGTAATGTGATACAAATTCTGTGAGGCATATATGATTAATAGAAGGTGGACGCTCAATTTCGTAATCAATAATAGAGAGACACATCACATCCTCTAAATTATTATGTTCTTGTTTCAATAGGAATGATGGCTTAGGCATGAACGTGCATGTGTCAGGTCGAGATGTGTATATGAAGACACATTTCCTCGAGCTGCAATTCAATGACAGGGAAAACACAATATGGATTTCTTGTTGAGCAAACATTTGTTGAAAATTAACTAATGTATTTTCAAGTGTACGTATCATTTTCATAGCATCAATTTGAATTTTTTCATGTTCTCTGCGTATTCTCCTAAATGCTTTGTCATAGATTTGTCAACCTTGGTCATGTACGAGCTACAATATGATGTTGCAACATATGCGTTAAGGACATATTGCGCATCTGTATTTGCATTCCACATATTTGGCATGTCCTTGGAGAAACTAGTGTTCCAAATATGTGAAGGTTTTCATTTTAGGAAGATTGTTGGTTACTTTAGTGTAGATTTTATTACTTGGATGTACTCATCTTCTGTTAGCTTCAGTTCCTCCAAGAAGTCTTCAAAGGTCATTTAGTCATCAAAATATATTTGGTTTAGAAATGTGAACACATATTTTTATTTCTCAATGAGAATGATGTCTACTAAAGTAATTGTCATTCTCATTGGCAGCATGGGGAAGTTGTATCTACAATGTGAGTTCTTTCATTTTTTACAGCTTCTTGTATGGTAATTCCTATGCACTTTGGCAAGTTCTGGATTCGAATGATTTGTGTTACATGTTATGTATTTTTCCAAAAACTGTTTGATTTGTGAGTTGTTGTCATTTCCATATATTGTTTCATCTTCTATCCACAATAGTTCATGTTTGTGTTCACTCCCCCTATTCTATAACTCTGTAACAAAATAGTAGTTTGATATTCTTCCGAAGAACGATTTTTCATGACATATAAATTGCTTCAAAGAATTGATTCTATGTCTGTAGTAATGAGTACATGTCACTGGGTCTTTTCTTATGAGGTAGTCAGTGTCATCATTTTCTGATGTCTCAGTTTGCTTTCTCCTTTTCATGTTCATGTACAGTTCAAACACCATATTCACCAATGAATTCCATCGATGCTCTGCACTTTTAAATGTGACGAAAATTTTTGGAGGCCCCAATTGTTGGATCATTGCAAATATAGTTTTCTTGTTTTTTTGTAGGTAGTCAGGAGAGATGCAAATGTTTTTGAAATCTATGTATCCAATATCAGATTTCAAAATTTTCTCTAGGTTTTCTTTGTACTTGACATCTCTTGCCAATATCCTTCTTCTTTTTAGCTAACTTTTTCTTATTTGTACCCATATGCATGAGAACACTTTCTCAATTATTATTCACATTATTTTGAAAAACATATTTGTTGCGTGTCATGAGAAGTCAGTGCTTGAATGTAGAAATTCCCATTGTACTATTCTTTGGGAGCTGAATTGTTCAGTGATTCCATTGCCATGTGGGTCTCCATAGAACAGTGTTGGGAAGTTCATTTCTTCTATGTATTTATCCTTGAAAATCCCAAGTGGACGTTGTCCTTCTACATGTGCGAGTTAAACGATCTTTTCTTACAGGTCACAAATGCATTGTAACTATGTGGATCCATGTATCAATGTTTCAATAGGTCTTTCATTGTCTGATTCATCATCTGTATCAAATTAACTATTAGTGTCGACAATTTGCGTGGAGTTTTCATTAGCTTGTTCGAGAACATGGTTCCAATCCTCATTTATGCAAATGTTTTTGGCCTTATATAGAGTTCTGGAACATAATTCTTTTAATGCTTTCACGACGATGTGTACATGTACTCTATTGTTTGGTATGCATTCTTTTATTGCAATCGCCTCTTTAGCGTTGCAGCTATCGTCCTTTTGTCGTTCATGAATTGTGGCAACACTTTTTGCACAACATCTAGCTGGACATGCACATTAATAATTGATCCTGTTAAGACCATTTGGGATCGTTTATATTCCTAGGGTCTAATATATGCAAATGAAATTCACAGAGGTATAAGTCTCTCTTCAAGTTCTGAAAGTGTACTTACGTCTGGTAGTGGTGTGTCAATCTTATTTGGTCAAGTGTTGCAAACTGTGGCACTTTTCCATTCAGAAGTGATCTTTTACATGGAACACATATTTTCCTAGTGGAGAATGTTTTGTCATTTAGTGTCAATCCTACATATTCATTTTGCAAGTTGACGATGAAATATTTAGTGTTTACATCCATAAAAATTCTCCAGCACCATAATATGACTAACTGTGGAAATCTACATAAGCACATTTATTGTTCTTTGTGAAATGCAATTCCTTGCAAACTGTACATGAAATCCTAGGGGTGTCTTCAATTTGTTTCATATAGATTTGCTATGCATCTCTCTTTCCTAGATGGGAATGCCCAATGGTTGTTCCTTGGTTTCCAGTGTTGGCATTGTGAAGTGTTTGCTTCAATTTACTATATGTGATTTTTGGCCTCTTATCGTTACCATGAATAATGGGGGATATGTTGCTGCACCTATTTCTTTCACATATGTGTTTTTTCAACATGTGGTAAGCGAGCTTATGGTTATCACTCGAAAGTGGGTTCGCTTGATGAAAAGCCATGTCAAAGCTGGAACCAACATCTGTTAGGACCACTGTTTGCTTACTATGTCGACAATGTAAGTGCTAATGGTATTTTCCATTGGCCATATGATATGAAAATTGAGGGGAAATTCGTCTCAACTAGATATCATACGTTGCTTATGTAGACTCGATATGGCCTGCTTGCCATGCATAATTCATTTTCTATTGGAATTTTTTCTTAGCAATGGTTGATAGTGGATGTGTGGCATACCTGTTTTGAATGATACGACATCAATTGTTTTATCGCAGTTTGAACCAATAGAGTAGAAGGTGACACTACTATTTTCAAAGGATGACCAAACCCAAATATTTAATTAATTTGAATATGGTTGATATCCACTGTAAACAAAATGGGCCACCTTATATATTTCCTTTCTCATACGGCATTTCCATGTTTAGAATACATTGTTGCCAACTTCCAAGTGTTTCCATACTTTGTATGAGATCAGTTGGAAGGTGTTGATGCAAACAATTAAATGCCTTTTAATTTCCACTTATAATCACATTGCAAAAGGATTGCACAATGTAAAGGCACAAGGACTATACATCGAACTCTGTTGCTACTAAATAACAGATTGCATTGAACAAACTATCCCCATAATTATATGTACTAGTTGTTGCTATGTTTAATCCATGAGAGCGCATGTCATGAATAATACATTTCCAATGGTATTGAAGGTCTTTGCACATGAGGGACAAGTAAATATTAGATCCTGCAAGATTGCATACATATTATTTTTTATAGAGCAATGGTTCGTAATGGACATTAAGAGGATTAACATCATAGAACAAAATGCAATATGGATCTCTAGCTGCAATTTTGTTGAATATCATATATCTTCTTTTTCTTGTTAGTGACCAAATTCCAATTGACATATTTAGCCACTTGGCTAGCCACCATATACAAAATGTATCTCCCCATAGTCCTCTCTCATGTGAAGGTAGGCTTGCAAATGCAGATAATCACATCTTTGAAAGATATGTATCGACATGATGAATCCCATGCAACTGATAAAGAAAATAAGATGCCAGTTTGTAATCATACGACTCTAATGCTTCAACATTGCCAATGTGTAAATAAGTCAAGAAGTGATTTATCAGTCCGTTGCACAACTCAATTGAAGAATAATGAAAGTGAAACAAAACTTGAAATGCATCAAATAGGAGGTCTCCCACAGTATATGAAAATGAATCTAATCTGAAAAGTTCATTGTTGTTGGATTACTAAGAGGGGGGTGAATCAATAATGAGAAATTTATACCACTTATTAATAATTTGTAATCACAATGTATATTCCTTTAACTTATTCAACAATGTTCATTAGTTCATCATTAATATGTTATTACATCATATAACATTAACATCCATCAGTGCATGATAAACAATAATAGACACATCCACACAATGCACATTACACCAGTATTTTACGTGGAAACCCAATGTGGGAGAAAACCAAAAAATGCTTTTCTTATATGTCTTTAAGAATTACATTCAAGGAAGCACCAAAATCTGGTTCTCTAGCTCCAAATGGAAGGAGGCTCTAATGTAAGTTTTAAACCTGCGAAGTAAAGCAATGCATATATATTCTTAAGCAATATAGAAATTAATCAATGGCTCATACACAGAATACACAGAGATCTTTACCGGAAACCCTCAACCGAGAAAACCTTTATTTTTCATTATATCGAATTTCACCATTCGCCATACAATATATACAATGTTTTTAGGTATTCCGTAGATACCAAAACCCTAATCCCTTAATCCGGGATTAATTTACAAATCAGCTAAAAATAGCAAAATCCGCTAAAAATAGCAAAAACCGTCCCCCCCTGGGACCCCCCTAGGAAAGCGCAGTCATCGTATCTGATGCACCCACACACACACACATGCAAAGAATATAACACATACCCAACATTCTCCCACTTGTTGTTTTCTTTGCATCCAGGGGTCCAGGGGATTATATAGTCAACAATCCAGGGCAACAATGCCCATTGTTACTC
>ML797171.1:242607-272212 GCA_009831015.1 Picea engelmannii | reverse complement strand
TCCTCGAACCATGTAGCTGCTTCGTGTTTCGGCATATGCATCCTCGGACTGTGTAGCAGCTCCGTGTTTCAGCATGTGCGTTCTCGGATTGTGTAGCAGCTTCCGTGTTTCAGCATCGGTTCAACAACGCCTTTGGATAGTTCCGTGTTTCAGCATCGGCCTTGAATACTATTCTGCAAATATGGACACTTATGCACTTCTAATCAATGGTTAGGTCAAAAAGTAATGTAAAGTATTATGCAAAACAAATTAAACATATAGTGATGAGAAAGGACGTTGTATACCTTGGAGTGATCAGATGAAGTGATAATATGAGTTTAGATACAGGTGATGAAGGGTATAATAATGGCAAAAAGTATGGGCAAAAAGGTACAATATGTGGTCCCAACAGAAAGTTCCTCTAACAATGTACCAAATATGTACCAATCACGCATCGACTATAGATCAAACTATGACTCATCAAGATGTACCAACATCACCATACCATACACCTCACGTATGTGCCACTCATCAAATATCCATCCCAACATGTATCGGAATCATATACCAAAGACATATACCAATATACCCATCAAAAGTTATCTAGAAATACATCACACTATACATAACCAAATACCATAAACCCTCACATCAAATCATGTCCCAAAACCTCACTGTTATGTAGCCTCAAGTGTGTACCAATCATATATCAAGACCACTAAAAAAATCCTCTCACAATGTACCATAAGATATACCAATAAGACTCAGACTTGCAACAACAATATACTTCAATAGATCTGCCTCAAAACCATTCTACAACAAGCCATAAACTTCCAAGAGGGCATCCAACAGATTTACAAGGAAAACCCTCAACCAGATTCATAGATTCAACACTACACATATGAAAACCATACATTTTTCTTCTCGTAGTTGTGGATCTATTACATAACTATTTATGTAGTCGTGATTCTGTTGCCGCAATTTTGTTGTCGTGATTCTGTAGCCGCGATTCCGCAACCACGATTTTTTTTCCGCGATTTTTTTGCCGCAAATTTTTTGCTGTGATTTTACTGCCATGAATTTGCTTCCACAAATTTTATCTATCATTAATACCTGCCAAATAACCTTTCACAAATGGATATTCAATTATATTAAAAAAATAGGCGGAAATAGGAGACCCTTTCTCTCTTATTTATACTCTCCAAGTAGCTTCCTCAAGGGGTTATCTTCTAATTCACTTGACCCAACTTCCTTCTTTTAGGACTAACCCACTTCTAACCACTTGTCCACTTACAACCACTTTATCCACAAACAATAAGTTCTCCACTTCTAGTTGCAACTAACTTTATTAATTAATTAATTTCTTTTGCAACCACTTTGACTTATCCATAAATAGTAAACTCACCATTTCTTGTTGTAACCACTTTATTATTTAAATGATTTATCTTTGCAACCACTTTACCATAATTAAAAAACTCACAACTTTAATTATTTTATTAATGCAACAACTTTACCCATGATTAACTCCTAGTTACCATCAATTTGACTAGTCAACTTCTTCTAGGAGTTTCTAGAGTAATTTGACTTCTTTTACCTTCTAGGGGCTTTTAGATAACTCATGAGGGATCTCCAACTTCACATGGCCATAAATTTCTAACCGTGAGGAGTTATGTGACGTTCCACATATCACCGGAAACAAAATGACATGTACTATCCATCTAGAATAGTCTTACTTGCAAATACACTGATCTTCATACCTTTATACCTCAACCAAAGTTGGGTTCCTTACCCATACCTCTAGAGCTACTCGACATACTCAAGGGTTGAAATCAATCTACAATATCACTCTCCAAGGGTTGACATCAATGAAAACCAACAATCCAAACCAACTTTCCATCAATCTAAACCAACTGTTTGACAATTTTTACGTAGTACCTAGTCAATGTTGTCACATACAATGGAGTGTGTGTTAAATTCATAACATTCAACATCTATTACTTCTTCCATATTCTAATTTGTGATTTTCAAGTTGTTTTTTTAGTTATGTTGGGATAATACACAAGTAGTAGAAAAGATAAATATAGTTCCAGGAGTGCACACCTAGTTTGTTGTGTATCCTTCAACTTCGTCGCCTTCAACTTCAACACTTCGTAGTCTCTATAGCATTTGATTGAGAAGAAAATCAATAATTAGTGTGTAACCATGTAGAATAGACAATGCAAACCAAACAATATTATAAACCATCATCTTGTTCAATATGAAGATTGAATGTCGTAGATCGTACAAATATGGGTATGTAGCCAATACCTAGTCGATGGGTTTGCATTACATATATTTTATTGTCGCTAATACAAAGATAGCTTATTCATTGATAATTCCCAATGCAAGGCAACTGAGGAACACAAATCCTTACAAGCAAAATGCCTTTTAGTCCGACTTCGAAGGAGCATAGAGCCTTATGAGCAAAAAAAACAATTCTATAAGGATGCTCTCTCGTTAATAGATGAAGTAGACTGTGGCTTAGCTTCATGGAAATGCATGGATTCATTGATCGTATATTTAATGTGGTAGATGAAGATGACAAGAAGTTATTGGAGAATCTCATGAATCATATTGACCAGTGAGTTTATTGTTTGTGTATTTCACACCCGTAGAAAAAAGTTCTAATATTCCAATGTCAATCCACAATCCAAAACTTGCATAAATATAGTTTTTTCCATTGTTTGCAGAGTTGGGATCCAACTTCCAATTGTAGAAGTCCAATTTGAACACATGATAATTGATGCAGAGTGTTATGTTGCATGCAAGACCCTATGTTTTCACCAATATGGACAATCCTTTTATGTGTCCTGTCATCGGTGCCCTCAACCTGCTTGAGAGGTTGAGGGATAGTCAGTCGTTTTCATCTAGTTCATCTTATGAGGATGATACTCCTTCACCTCCACCATCTCATTCTCCAATGTATCGACTGTCGATGTCGGAATTGTTAGATCCCCAACAAGAAAACACATTAAACCCTAGATGTGTTTTGTAATTTATGATTTTTGTACCTTTTTTACTTTTATAAAAGTTAGAAAGAAAAGGTGAAATATTACAAGAATGATAATAAACAAAAAGTAAAAGAAACATTAATGCTAATAGCTAAACAATAGTTTGTTTCATAACAAGGTTAATTAATGAATAACAAAAAAAGTGTTAATATTTAACCAACTAATCAAAAGGAAATAAAAAGGTTAAGTAATAAAACCGAGTTAATAAAAAGAAAATGAATAAAATTTATATACAAATTTTACAAAACCAATAAATTCATACGATTGTATTTTTTCATTTTTAAATGTAAATGTTGTGTTAAAAAGAAGATGAAGAAAAATGAGATTTAAAAAAACAAAAGACAAATAAAGAAACATTTTTGGAGCTCAAAAGAGTATGATCTTTATTTAAAAGTGATCCCTATACAATTCTTGAATCTTTGAAATTTACAAGTCTCTGCATAGACTTGGGCCATGTATTTAACCTTTAGCCATTCTAGAACAAAACTACAATAGAACGACCAAGAACGAAAGAAAAAGAAAGTTGAACCATAATGGAATGGAGAAATGGTGTTGATAACACAAGGTGAGAACTTGCATATCAAAAAATGATTAGTGTTGAATAAAATCAGACCTAAATACAACAAACTGACAAGTAAACCATTCACCTTATGAGAACCAAAAAAGATCATCCTCGCTTCATCCCTTCGCTGCTTCACAAGACTCCCTGCTGCTAACAATTCCATTAAATCCTACTGAAAGTATTGAGGATGAATGATATTTCAAAGAAGAGAACCAAACTACGCTCCAAACATACCTCTCTCAACGTTTTCCCTCTCCGTTGCTTTGTTGTTTACTGCTTCTTTTATAGTATTTGGTGAGTATTTTAAGCGGTTGAGGTTGTTAAAATCTTAGGCAAATTGACTAGAACCATTTGGTACTTTTTAATTATATATATATATATATTCCAGAAAATTCGTTAGTGCTTTCCCCTTTACATACGATAGTATCTCTCTACCTCATGGATAAACTTATGTATTTGTCTATGTTAATTTATGATGACCATGTAAGATTATACCAAATGTCATACAGGATGACACATAAGCTTACACTGCTCATGAATGAGAGAAGTTAAAATATGTCCATTTAAATGTTTAATCTCAACATCCATTCCACACCATGAACTAACAATAGGTTGAAGGTATTGTCATCATGCGAGAATGTGCTTGTGATGTTTGGGATATAGTAACAAATCATATTTGTGCACAACCATATTGCCACCAAACATCCATTTGTATAATCATAATATTTATCAAGGTCCGAATTGCGAACAAGGTAGAGTCTCCTCAAAAGAGAAGTCATGTTATTTTGACATCATAACCATCATACAGTCACATTGCTTTTTTCAATCTCGTGCCTCATACTTATATTCAAAGAAAATTATTCTTACTTCAAAAGTGGTTTAAGATTTTTTTTTTATGTATGAAAAGACATGTGTGTATTTTTCATATAGTACATGAGGTAGTGGCTTCAAAACATAAATGAAATTAATCCTCTTCTTAAATATAAAGTGGAGACCAACATATTTATTTAAATAATAATAACTAGCATACCCACGAAGTAGGGGAAGGGAATGCCGAATTGATTGGGGTGGTTATGACCAAGATTGAGGTGGTTATGTTGCTCAAAGATAAGTGCAGTTTTTTTTTTTAATGGTCCATGAATAATTAATAGAGGATGTGTTGAATAAGATCTATGAATAATTAATTAAGATGAGCCTATAAAGGGCTAAGTATCAATGGACAAATGGTGGGAGGATGTGATGGAAGAGGTTGTGAGATACCTCGTCAAATCAATTCAACATCAACAAAAATCAGGGTAGATACCAAATAATGATCAACTCAGTTCGATCTTAACAATAATAGGGGTTGCCCAACATAGATTCTTCAAAAGTAAGGTCCTAGTTTCCTTTAATGGGCTGGTCCTGAAGCAATTGGGTAAGGTCCTGTGCCAACAATATGAGGTTTAAACTTTAGTGATTGTTTAACTGTCCATGAGTATTTCATTCTTGTGTGGTCTACCCTAGCCTTATCACATGAGTTTCAAAGGGATAAGTTTCTGTGCAAATCCTTGATGGTTATAATGGGACAATGATTTCTCAAACTTGACACCTAAGCCCAACAGAGTCCATAATTGTAGTGTAACCCCTCGGGGTATGCTTCTGAAAGGATTTGGGGGATACCGGTAATTTTGCTTCTAGAGGTCGACCTGCACAACAACGTAGCTTCCTCCTTCCTACTACTCAGATCTGGACATAGTGTGTCGCACGTTTGATGCCTAATCTAAATAAGACACGTGGAAAGAATAGTGTAGTGGTGATATATAAAGAGAACTCCTAACGATTGTTGGAAAATGAGAAAATAGAGGGTCATTTTTATGATGTGGGACAATTTTGTGGGTTTCTAGTACAACAAAATTAAAGGCTAGAAATCAACAACATTCCATTTTCCATGAAAGGATCATCATACCAATAATTTCCCATCATTGGTGACACATTGGCTTTGATGACTATCCTTCCTAAGGTATATATGTTCCATGAGCTAGGCATAAATCCCATTTCAAACAAGTCACGCGTGGCCTAGATTACATTATTTAAATTCTTTGTTTACCCCCACACATTAAGAGATGAGCACGAAACACATACATGTTTGAATGTGGATCTTCATTAATGTACATTGTTTCTGAAACAATAATTTAATTTATCGATGCTAGAGATATGTTTGAATGCAAACCTTAATTTATGTACATTTTATTTCTCAAACAATAATTTAATTTATCGAGGCTAAAGGCAAAATCGTTGATTATGTTCTCACCTATGTTTATCATGTATAAATTTTACAATTGAAGAGAAGTACATATGGCATGCATGGATACTACCCCACCAACTTATCTTTTATTGCTTTTGGAAACATGAGATTGCCTCATAGATTTATTCATTGCAAGCTTGTTGAACTTGAATATAAATACTACAAAGTAATGGATATACTTTTAAATGTGCATTACAGTTTATCAAAATGAAGGTTGAAATTGAATATTTAATATCTTTGTTTCAAAATTAATGAGACATAAATTTCATTTAATATCCATTTTGAAATCAAGAAACAAAATTATATTCATATTACCAAATTCATGCAAAAGAGAAAATAGCCTCCCTTTGGAACAAAAAGAAATTCAAATTAATAATATCGAACTAATAAAATATTAATGCATTCTACATTTGATGGATTAGACACTAATTAATTGTGTTTTTACGTCTAAATCAAGTTATCTTTCAATGTATAGTTTATGACAATGGATTAGAAAAACAATTGCTCCTTTCAATCTTTTAAAGTTATATGGAATGATAAAAAACAAATTACCCATTGTTCTTAATGAAGTTGATACACTAAGTTGAGAGCATGGGATTAGCTTTCTTCAACATGTCGAAAATGTAAGGGATTTTTTACACATCTTTCACAATGGGGGAGAGAGGTTTATGTAGTACTACATGACTATTAGGAACATATTAGAGGAAGGGAGGGACAGAGAGGGGGTGCCAAAGTGCATATTTAAAATTTCAGCCATGGTTTCTCCTACATTTGACAAGAGCCTCACATGTCATAGAGACAAATCCTTTCCCGCCAATCATCATCAGAAGAAGGAAAAGTATTTTCTATGTTGAATGTGCACCTTCAAGGTGTGCGTTCAATCCCTACCCCTTTTCAAATATGTAAGAGAGTAAGATTTGTTTTTTATACTCTGTAGAGAGTATAAAAACTTGCAAAGGAGACCATTCTTGTTAGCATCCCATTTATATAGCATTAATTTCCTATGCAAACATATATCTAGTTAATTACATATTGATCTATATTTTTACAACTATGAAGGGGGCGCTCACCACGTCCATTAGAAATCCCTTGCCTGGAAAAGGAAAGAGAGAGAGGCTATTACTATAATGATGATGTCAGAAAGCCCTTGCCTAGAAAAGGAAAGAGATATGCTATTACTATAGCGATGATGTTTGTCAAGATTTCGTTGATAATACCCTTATCTTGTCTTGACTTGTATCCATATGCTTTAATTTGATCTCTGGGAATTAATATGCTTTATTTTTATAATAAATAGTATAAATTAACATAATAATTTTTATTTTAATATTAATTAGGAATATAATAGAAGAAGAAATTTGTGTTTTACTCTAGAGTCCATGCTATATTCCCAACACCATCATACCATGCAGAGCATCTTGTCCTTTGGTCCATACATGTCGAAGTCATTATACCACGTAGAGCAACTTGTCCTTTTTTATCCATACGTGTCAAATTCATGCTATATGAACGACACCTTGCATGTGGGTCCATCTGCACCATAAAATAAAATAAAATAGATTGTTGCCCGGAGGGCCGAACAAACCCCTGAACTAATGGTGGAATAAAAGATAGTCGAATGGATCATGGCCAAATAATTCCTCCACCGAAATTCTCCCTCCTCCTTTGATGACGTCACCGCCTCAAGTCGAATCTGACATAAGGGCCTGGAAAACTCAGAATCCCCAAAATTTCTTCCCAAACATCTGCAACCCACACCACCACTATGGCCCTTTCCTTTGTCACTTGAACACATCTGGAGAAACATTTGTTGTTTCTTTCAATCGTACTTGTTTGGCGATCACTATATATCCAATACAAACGGTGAGCAATTTCAATCACTTTTTTTTATAGGAGTGTGACAATAGGTTCCATTGGATCATGTTGTCATTGATGCCAATGGTTTGATTGATGATGCCAATGGTTTGATTGATGATGCCAATGGTTTGATTGATTGATTTCATTGATTGATTTCAGGTGATTGATTGATGTCAAAGGATTGATTGATTGATGATTTATGTAATATAATGTGTATTGTCCTTGATGAGAATGCATAGATGAAGATGGATCAATGAGTTTTCATTGATATGATGAAGATGGTTCAATGAGTTGTCATTGATACATGATAAATACAGATCGATGTGGTTTCATTGGTATATGATGCATTGTTGGAAAAATGTATATATGACTCATTATTGTCTTATCATGATTGATAAGGTGCACAAATGGATGAACTCCAAAGTGGTCCCCTTATGGTGAAAGCCCTCATGGGAAGACGCTTTGTGGATTGAGTTATCCTAGAAGAATGGTTAGAGGACCCATTCTCTCATTATTGTATTATCATGATTGATAAGGTAAATGGATGAACTCCAAAGTGGTCCCCTTATGGTGAAATCCCTCATGGGAAGACACTTTGGGGATTGGGTTATCCTAGAAGAATGGTTGGAGGACCCATGCTTGTATGTGGATTAATGAGATGAAGGACATTGAATTTTTCAGGGAAACTATCCTATATGTATAGTTCTTTTCATTCCATTTCCGGTGGTATGTAGAACGTCACATAACTCCTCACGGTTAGAGAGTTATGGCCATGAGAAGTTGGAGACCCTAGGTTTGGGTAATGGACAAAAGTTTGTTTGATGGGTAACAGTATGAGTTATGATATAATTTCAGACAATATTATTCTATATGGATAGTACGTGTCATGCCATTTTTGGTGGTATGTGGAACTTCACATAACTCCTCACGGTTTGAGAGTTATGGCCTTACGAAGTTGGAGGACCCTCACATGTCATCTAGAAGCCCCAAAAGGTCAAAGTAGTCAAAGTGGTTTAAGGGTTTTTAAAAGGTAAATAATAAAGTGAAGTGATGAGTGTACTATAATTCAAAGTGAATACAAATAAATTATTTAAATAATAAATTTAATGGATAAATTAGAAGTGGGTTAACCCTAAAATAAGGAAAGTGGGGCCAAGTGACCTAGAAGATGTTTTTAAGGAAGCTACTTGGAGAGTATAAATAAGAGGCAAGACTCTCTCATTTTAATTACACTTGAGAATATTGAATATCTATATGTGTCTGAGGTAACCAAGGATATCTAAGCCAAAATTCTGAGGAAAGGTTAAGAAAAGAAGGCCGAAATGCAAGGAAGGATAAATTCTTTTGATGGTGCTTTCTAAGGTACGTTATTTACAGGTCATCTCACCATTTTCGCTATAACTTTTTTTATATAATGATTCAGAACATGAAATTTCTATTAAATTGATAAAACATACCCAAGTATCTCCGGTTAAAAAATCAGCTTGTGTGTCATTTTATTTTGGGAGTTACACACCGTGGAAAATAGGGTTTGTGGCTAGTCCTGAAACTAGTCAAAAACAAGTGTTTTAGGTAAAAATGTCATAACTTATTCATAACAGATCCAAATTCAGTGAGAAATTTTTTTTTGGTTAGGGTATAGACTTTAGTATGTTGTGGAACAGTTTCAAATCAATTCAATGAATATTTTGTGCGGGCCACGCTCTACAAGGTCGCTTTCTAGAATAAGACAAAATTCAGCAAGGTCTGTCATTTTTGCTATAACGCCTTTTATGAGAGGTTCCAAGTAGTGCCACTTGGAGGAATTGCATAAAACACACTGAATAATATTGTGTATCAGTTTCAGATCTTTATTCATCACAAGTACAAAGTTATGATTATTTCAAGTTGGGGTTGTTGACTAATCCAAAACTAGTCATGGTTGAGACAAGCAGTTGATGAGTTGGCACATAGATGAGGTGTATAGTTGATGATGTTGGTACATATTGATGAGTCATTGTTGATTATTATTTGACACATTATTGGTATATACTTGGTACATGGTTGGATGCACTTGTTTATGGTACAGGTTGTTTATAGGTTGTTTGGCACAAGTTGGTGCATGGTTGATGCACTTGTTTATGTTGGCAGATTAATATTTGTTGAGGATTGTTGCCTCATCTCAGTTGGTGCTGAGAATTTAAGCTGAGTCTTGCATATAGAGCTGGTGCTCTTGCAGAGTTGTACTCTATTCAGTTGTTGTTGAAAAACCCCTGGATTGAAGTCCATAATAAAAAGAAAAATTGTACATACATCTTGTGTTTTTTGTGTTCCTTGTGGAGATGATTTGTTGATCATATGTTGCTGATATGCATTCACATCTAACTGATTATAAATGACATCAATGAGTAATGAGAAAATGTTGACTGTTAACCAAGGAGTTTTGTGTAAGAGGGAAGTTTTGGGAAAAAGATCCCAATTCTCATTCACCCCCCCCCTCTAAGTGTGGTAGGTGTGTCCAAAAGGTTCTTAGAATTAATTCCACAGGATTTGGCAGACAAAACAAAGCATTTCTTCTTTCTGCCCACAAGAGTAGCTTTTCTTTTTCTCTTATCAATGGTCTTCTCATGTTTCAATTCTTGTTGTGGCATTGTCAAAGTCGAACCCACAACATAATAAAGCTAGAGAGAACTCCCCAATAGGTTATACTATTATTAATTTGAAACCCTTGGAATAAAAACTCACTAATTTACTCAAATGCCAAATATGAAGATAACAAAACATAGATTTTTAACTGTTATAATCTCATAAAACCCCTTAAACTAGAGCTCTGGTAATAAAGCCATGTAAAAATCACACAGAGGAACCGATACTGAACTGTATCATCTCAATGCCCCCAAAACTATTATTCTGAACAAACTACGTGAAAATATAATATGCTTCCAAGCAATCATTGTGAAGATTCAACTCTAATATCAAAGAAGGAAATTGTAAATGTACAGATACCTGTCGATATGTCTGCTAAATTCTGCCAAGCCCGACGAAGGAAATTGTGGCAACCGATAACCAGGGTTGCTTTAGTTTCATGATGCGCTCTACGTTGTATTAAGAAAAACTCGTTGTCATGCCACCCAATAATTCACCATATCCATCCAATAAATTCTGATAGGCTCGGCCCTCGAATTGTACTGCGCCAACGAAGCCACAACTGTTGGGCGACCACTTCAGAATTTTCATGACCAATTGGGTCCCAACATGGGTCCGGAGGAATCAAATGCGAGGATGCATTCTCATAAAAACTATGCATTTGGAATAATGGCCCACAAGCCACAGTGAAAGATAACTTTTTTATTCACTACCGACAAACATATGTGGCACTTGTTTATTTTTTGTGACAGACGACGAAAAAGAGAGAGAACTCCCCCTAAAAGAACGCCTTCGACGTAATAAAGATGTCATGTGAAAAGAAGCATGGAAAAAATAATGATATATTTTTCTTTTGGAATAAATTTAAGTTCTTAATATGAAATGGCATGAAATTTTTTAATGAAAACAAAGTTATAGTTGAATAAAGAGGCATGAGGGAAATATTTGGAAAGTGGATGATGTAGAAATAAAGAAGAAATATATTTGATATAACATGATATGAATTTAGTCGACTTTCAAAATTTTATCCACTTTTTCTTTATTCAAAGGTTATGTAAGTAAACTGATGTATATGATAACAAAGGGTTATGTATGGGGCTCAAAATTTATTGTGTCAGTGTGCCAATCATAAATGTAGAATATGACAAAAGTTAGGAATGTAGAGAGAAAGAAAGATAAGCCATATGAGTGATAGGTCAAAAACAAAATAATTTCACCGAGTGCATTGCGTCACTTTTAATGAGAGTGTGCGAAACTTTGCTCAAGTAGTGTGGTTCGAGGGGGAGCCTGGCAATGCTTTGTCGACTAAGTATTGTTGACCAAAAATGTATTCAACATCGACCACCATCTCCTCCTCTAGTAGTTCGACCACGATCTCCTCCTCCAACAATCCGACCACCATCTCCTCCTCTAGCAATCCGGCCACCATTTGTTACACCCATTGCACTCACTATTGATGTTGTAGATACTATGGTCTCATCATGTGATATAGTTTCTAGGGGAGAGATATATCATACGTCACATTCTAAATTATTGTTTCACAAAGACATTGATACCTTTGACGTTGGTGGTGGAGGTACTAATGCCTTTTGCTCTAGTGGCAAACCTAGCTAGTAGAAGTTGACATGTATATATGTGATTGTTGTGATGTATATTTAACATTTATATTTGATTTGAGATGAATATTTTACATATATATTGACTTTAATAATATTTTTCATATATATTATACCTTTTAACATCATTTTGATGTTGATGTTGCTTGATTTATAAAATGTTTATGTGTGTGTTAATGATTTTCAAATTAATTTGAGATGTATCACTCATTCAAATTTAAAATTCCATATTTGACATATTTGTGATGTATATGTGACATACATATTGATTTTGATATTACCATTCATGTATATTATGTATTTTTATCTCATGTTGATGTTGACGTTGTTTAACTTATAAAATGTATTGTGTATATTAATGATTTCTCTATTTTTAAATTAAATTTGAGATGCATCACCATTTAAATTTGCGATGCCATATGGTGTTTAACTTTATTTATATGAAATCATTTAATTTGGATTATGATTGTAAAATATGATAGCCATTTAATATCATTATACAATGTTTGACCATTTTTCAAGGTAAAATTTGTGTTATGCAAGAAGATACAATTATACTGATTAAACATGTTTACAATCTCGATTAAATGATTCAATTGATGAGTTCCCAATTCGATTAATGTTTTAAATCAATTGTTTGGATTAAATGATATATTTTTTAAATCTATTCTTAAATATTTTTACTAAAATTTTCATTAATTTTGATAAAAATAAAATTATACTTTTGTGATTTATAAGGTGAACATTACTTTATACCACATCTTGCTACCATTCCCATCTCTCATACATGTATAAGAGACTTATCTTTTGTGATATACAAGGTGGACATTATTTTTGTGATACATTTTGTGATTTATAAGGTGGACATTACTTTTATGATTTGGTGGACATTAACCCAGTCATAGAGGCTTTGCACAACAAACTTAAACTTATTGTCACTAGTTGCACCTATCCCACATGTAATATGAGACTAACATTTTGTCATTTATAAGGAAGGGTGATTATAATAATATTGATGAGTTTTAAGGTACGAGGAACTAGCTCATATGGCTTTGTGATGGATTGGTTGATTTATAAGGGTGGGTGGGTGCATAGGTAATACAAGACTTACCATTTTGATTTCTCATTTTGATTTATAAAGAAGTAGTAAGTTAGTTTACAAGTAAGGGTGATTAATAATTGGATTGATTAGTAGTAAGGTGCCATTTTGATTTCTCATTTTGATTTATAAAGAAGTAGTAAGTTAGTTTATAAGTAAGGGTGATTAATAATTGGATTGATTAACAGTAAGGTATGAGCGGCTTACATTTTTGTGATTTATGAGGAGTGATTAATAATTGAATTGATGAGTGGTAAGGTAGGAGGGTACTTTTGTGATTTATGAGGAGGAGTGATTAATAATTGAATTGATGAGTGGTAAGGTAGGAGGGTCTAGGTCATATGGATTTCTAATGGCTTGGTTGATTTATAAGGAAGGGTGAAATGCTTTGGTTTCACTCAATGACCACATGGTAAGCATTGTGACTATAATCCAAAAGGTCTAGTTTTTGGTGAATAATAATTTGATTGATGGGTAATAAGGTGGGAGGGCTTGGGTCGTATGGATTTACAAAAAATATTGATTGACTTGTAAGGAAGGGTGAATGGTTTGGTTCCATTCAGTGAACATATGATAAACACTGTGACCATAATCGAAAAGGTCGAGTTTTTTTTATTTCCTTTGGTATTTAGTGTAAGAACCATAAGACATCAAATGGTTTAGTAGGAAGTATGTGGCATCATATTTAGCATAATAATCATAAGTCATGAAATGGATTAGTAGGAAGCATGTGGCATTAATGGAATTTTAATTGAGTAAATATTAAAAAATAAATACTCCATGAGCTACTTCATAGTAGGTAATAATGGCTCTATAGGAAGCATGTGGCATTAACGAAATTTTAATTGAGTAAATATCTAAAATAAATACTTCATGGGTTACATCATTGTAGATAATATGGAAAAACAATATATGTAACCTAGGATTTTCATATCATCTATATTATGTTTTTCATATTATGTTGATATTGATATTGTTTAATTTATAAAATGTATAGTGTATGTTAATAATTAACATCATTAACAATATATTTATTTTTAAATTAAATTTGAGAGGTATCACTTATTAAATTTGAGATGCTATATAATGTTTGACTCTTGTTATATGAAATTATTTAGTTTGGATTGTGATTTAAATATAATCATTCAATGATTACAATCACCTAATATCGTTATGTAAAGTTTCACCCTGTTTTAAGGTGAATTTTTTGTTGTGCAACAAGATACAATATGTAGTTTAAACATGTTTACAAACTTGATTAATGATTGAATCAATGATAACCCAATTTATTTGATTAAATCATTTTTTTTTTAATTAAATGATATTTTTTAAATTTATTCTTAATTATTTTTAATAAACTTTTCATTAATTTTGATAAAATTAAAATTATACTTTTGTGATACCTTTTGTGATTGACAAGGTTGACATTGCTTTTGTGATTTGATAGGCATTAACATGGGTCATATAGTCTTTGTGCAACAAACTTATTGTTTCCAGTCACACCTTTTTTTTCCAATAGGAAAATTCCCCATTTATATATTGTATATAAAATTGTGCTCTTTTGCAAAACAACACAGAAAAAATATAGTGAGTTATGTGAAGAGAAGACTCTGATGTAACTTTCTCCAATGACTGTCTTTCAAACATCCTGTAGAGAAAGTTCATAGGTGGAACAATACAACATTTCAAGTTAAAGTGTGGAAGGAGATTTCCGAGCAGAACATATCGAGAATGGGGGACATTTCTTTAAAACTGTTGTCAACAATCACGATCCAGCTTTCATTGCAAGAAAGTCTGCTAGTCATAATGGATTTGTAGGCAGATATTATAGTAGGGATAGAGTTAGAGACGACCCCTCGTGTCCATCTATCCAGAGACTATATGAGATGTGTCCCACTCTTTTATGGAGCGCTTCCTTTGAGAGATGATGGACAGATTTATTGTGTTCACGATGTGTGTGGATAAAGTTGGTCTTTTGGAAAGTATGTTGTAAATTCCTAATTATGTCTTTCCAAGCGAGAAGTGAGACAACTTCAAGGTCACCTCTATTTCTCAACCATTCTATAACAATGCTGGTGTCCCCGACAACTTGGAGGACATCTATGTGGAGTCTAGAGGCCAGAAAAAGTGTGGCCCGGGCACCTAAGAGTTCTGCCCTGGTATTGGTGCATGGGCCACAGTTATAAGTCCATTTATAAAAAGTGTTTTGAGAAATTTTTAATAATCCACCATCTCCACTCTGAGTGCCATTTTCTGAAGCTGCCCCATCAAACCAGCCTGTAGGAATGTTTTCAAGTGTTGGTTTTTGTTGAGTCGCACCTATCCCACATGTAATACAAGACTTAAATTTTGTGATTTCAAAGGAAGGTTGATTGATAATTATATTGATGAGTATTAAGGTAAAATGCTTTAGGTCATATGACTTTGTGATGGCTTGGTTGATTATTAAGGAAGAAAGGTTGAAAAAGAAACATGATATTTACCTTTGTTTTTTATTTATAAGGTAGTAATACGGTGATTTATAAGGAAGGGTGATTAATAATTGGAATGATGAGTAGAGAGGTAGGAGGTACTTACCTCTTGTGATTTATAAGGAGCGTTGATTAATAAATCTTATTGATTTATAAGCAAAGGTGATTAATACTTGAATTGATGAGTAGGAGAGACTTAGCTTTTGTGATTTATAAAGAGGGGTGATTAATAAACATTTTTATTTATTTATAAGCAAGGGTGATTAACAATTAGATTGATGAGTAGCAAGATACAAGACATTTACGTTTTGTGATTTATAAGGAGGGGTGATTAATAATTGGATAGATGAGTAGCAAGGTAGGAGGGTTTGGGTCATATGACTTAGTTGATTTATAAGGAATGGTGAAATGGTTTGGTTCCATTAAGTGAACATATGGTAAGCAATGTGACCAAAACCCAAAAGGTCTAGTTTTTTATGATTAATAATTGGATTGATGAGTAGTAAAGTGGGAGGGTTTGGGTCATATGGATTTACGAATGTTTGTTTGATGTATAAAGAAAGGTGAAATGGTTTGGTTTCATTCAATGAACATATGGTAAGCATTGTGACCAGAATCCAAAAGTTCTAAGTTTTTATTTCCTTTGGTATTTAGCATAAGAACCGTAAAGCATTGAATGTTTTAGTAGGAAGTATGTGGCATCATACTTAGCATAAGAACCATAAGGCATCCAATGGCTTAGTAGGAAGTATGTGTCATCAATGGAATTTTATTTGAGTAAATATATAAAATAAATACTCCATGGGGTACTTCATTGTAGGTAATAATGGTTTAGTAGGAAGTGTGTGCCATCAATGGAATTTTAATTGAGTATAGAACTAAAGTTAATGCTAACTTTATGGGTTACTTCATAATAGGTAATATGTGAAAACAATATATGTAACCTAGGTATTTTATATCATGTATATTGTCTTTTCATATCATGTTGATGTAGATGTAGTTTGATTTTAAAAATCTATGTTGTTGTTATTGATTCACGTCATTAATGATTTCATTATTTTTAAATAAAATTTGAGATGTATCACTTTTTTAAATTTGAGATCCATATAATTGTTAACTCTAGTTATATGAAATCATTTAATTCGGATTGTGATTGTAAAAAATTATAATCATTTAATGTTATTATATAATGTTTAGCCCCTTTTCAAGGTGAATTCTTTATTGTGCATGGAGATATAACATGTTGATTAAACATGTTTACAAACTTGATGAAATGATTCAATTAATGTATATATTTTTTGTTTAAACTCTTTATATTTGACATTTAGAGTGTGAAATCAGAATATACATCAACCCGCCTTAACATGCGCTATATCATGAAATTTATACTTTGATGAAAAAACAACATCATCAAGATCTTTGTCAGTCCTATAACTTCTTAATTACTGTCTTCCTAGGCTCCTAAGAGGCATCGTTTACATATCAGAAATAAAATAGAAGAAATTAATTTTAGTTCTACATCTTTAGGAAAACATCAAAACACTATAGAGATCACATCTCTCATATTAACTTCTAAACTAATAAACTGAACTTTCCAAGATTGAAATGTGGTCCCCTCCTTTGAAATCATATTTAGAGAGGGTCCCCTCTTGTATAGAAACAAATTTATTAGATAATTCATTATCCCTTGTGTTAAATTATCTATGTGTGTGTTCGCTCGTGCACACAAAAGAAATTTCATCAAAATGTTGTTTTATCCCCACAACCTAATTCATTTTTGGGGCTAACATAATATTTTCAATTTTTCATTTGTTCTTTTCCTAACCTGTCAAGATCATCGATTCTTCATATGCCCACAATTGTTTCAAGAATTTTTCCACTATTGTTTTCATAAGAAGACAAAGCAGGTTAAACTCTGTTCCATTGTTATTTCCTTGCCCAACAACACATTTCAAGAGAAAATAATGAGATGAGTTAGAGTAAATAATATCCTGTGCTCCACACATACTTGGAATCCACATCTTTTTTCATAATTAATAGTGGGTTCCTTTAAGATTCTTTGAGGTTTTTTTTCGAAGGTTTTTAACTTCCTTTAAAGGATACCATAATTTTGTGTTCTAGTTGGACATGATTCATATCTAGACCTTGAAAAATCACATCGTTTCTCTAAATCCAAATTCCCCATATCACAAAGCAAGGTAGAGCCTTGAAATGTTTTCCAAATCTATCTATTAACCATGAATAGAGACAATCTACCAAAGTCAAACCATCCCATTTGTTTATTCCAAATGAAATTTTCAACACTTCATTCTAGACAACCTTAACAAAGGAGTAGAAGAAAAATATGTGATCCACCGATTTCTCACTACATTTGCAAAGGATGGACCTACTAGGTCCATGCCAATTCCATTTTGTCCATTGTCTGATGTAAGAATTTTACTTGACAAACCAAGCCAAATAATTTTATGTTATTTTAGAGGTATCTCCATTTCTTGTACTATCTTCCACCACCAAACCCTTTCTTCTTTCTAGAATTCCCCCATCTTTGTTGAAAAATAAAATTTAGTTATGTGTTGTCTTGATCATTTATTTCCATACTAGTTAACCAAATCATCCCAATCTAATAGCTTGATAGCATTGTGCTTCAACATATTTACAGACTGACTCCATTCCTTCCCCTGTTCACCCTGAAGATTAAAAAAACATATTGATTCCCAATATTCACACCATGCATTTGATCCATTGAGATTTGTTTCCTCTTTTAGTGAGAACATCCCCCGTGAAAATCATTCATAAGATCTTTTGATAACCTAAAATTTCATTTGCATCAAATCCATGGGTCTTCCCCAACAATCACTTCATTTATCTTTCCTACTTTCCAAGCCACCCAATTACCTATTAATGAGAATTCCCTAACCAAAGCTTTCCATACAATTGAACTTCCTTAAGATTTTTACTTTCTAATATGAACGACTCTTCCATGATTTACCTTTTAAGTACTTAAAATTCATTGCTTTTCCCCAAAGCTCTTCATTATAGATTATCCTCCAAATACATTTTGCAGCTAGGGTCAAAATAAAATATCAATATTCTTTAACCCCCAACTATTTGCCTCCTTTAGATTTGCCACTCTTGTTCATTTGACCAAGGGAATTCCTTCGCTTTCCCTTTTCCTTATCCATCAAAAGGTAAAATAATTATATTTTATTTTTGTTTAAAATTCCCTTTTGAATATGGACTATGGACATCTAATACACATGCATGCTCTCTAATATGCCACCTATGGACAACCATATGTTACACCATATTGAGATTATAGATTCTATTTTATTATACAGCCACATCTAATCAATATACTTATAGTCACGTGGTTTTCTTTTAAAACCCAAATACTTGGCACCTTCATCAATTTCAATAGAATTCATTTAGGTTTAATATTTGTGATTTCACCTCTTCTTCCTGATCATAAATCATCAATGATGACTTCAACATGTTGACTTCCATTCTTATTACTTTACAATATATATCCAAGACCTTCTTCGTGCTTTTCATGTCCCTATTGGAGCCTTGGCCAAATATCATATGTCATCTACAAAAAGTAGGTGTGAAATAACCATTGAATATGAGATTCTTATCCCTTTAATTTCTCCTCTTATCCATGCATCTTGTATTAACATGGTTAAGCCTTCATTTACTAATGAAATAGAAAGGGGGATAAGGGACATATTTGTGTAAGTCCCCTTGAGGCATTGAAAAACCTTGAACGAGATACATTTATGAGAAGAACATAAGAGACAAATGACATGCATCCCATGATACAACTTACAATCTACAAATCCATCCCTAATTGGAGTAGTAATAACCTAATATATAACCAATTCAATTTATCATAAGCTTTGGCTAGAATATTTTTCATCACATTTTTTAGAATTTTATGAACCTTTATTGTATGAATTCCTTCATGTGTTGTTCCAACAACATCGTGAATTTGCTTATGGAAAATAAATCCAAATGAGTCATATAAAATGACACCAAACTTAATACCTTTAAGTCTATTAGCAATGATTTTTGAAATGAGATTATAAATAATATTGCATAAATAAATTGGCTTAAATTCTTCAAATGTTGTTAGATCTTTTTTTCTTTGGAGAAGAGAAATAAATTTGGAATTTAAATCTCCTAGAATCTCTCAATACTATCTAGATTCTTCACCTATTCTCAATAAATCTCCTTCAAAAAAATCATAAAAACTAGGGAAAATTTTCATTGTCTATCTATGAGACCTAAGGCTTTTTGTATTTTTAAATGTAGCTAAAACTTCTTTCAAATCTCCCTTTGAGACTTTTGCATCCAATTCTTATTTCATATCTTCGTCTATTGACCTAGGAAAGAGCCTTATGATTTTCATTATCTCTCCAACATTTCCAATCTTAGGATCTTTCGAAATATTTTTAATATATTGGTCCCCACCTCAATAATTTCCTTAAAGGATTTAACCATGGAACCATTAACCTTAGAAATTTCCTAGATTGTATTTATATTCCTTCTATAATTTGCATACTTATGAAAAATGTTGTATCATTGTCCCCTTCAACTAGTTGTATGGATCTGCTCTTGAGCCTCCATTCTACCTCCTCCTTATCTAGGAGCTACTTCTTTTTTACCTTCAACCTCCTTCAAAGATTTATATTCTTCCCGAAAGAAAAATCCTACCTCATTATGTTTAAATGTAGCTTTAATTTCTTCACCCACCTCCCTTAGGTCCTTTGTGGATTTCATGGAATGGTTTTTTTCCCACTCTCCTACCATCCTTTTTAAACTCTTTAAGTTATTTACAAATTGTTCTATAGAATAATCCTCTGAGTTTCTATCACAATTATTCCATGACCTATCAATTAGGTTTAGCTCAGGTGGTTGGGAAGAATGATTGTTGTCCTCCTCTCCTGGGTTTAATTCCCACGAGTGGCATGTTGACCTCTTAACTATTATATTTTTGGAATGTCCTTGAGCCCTATGTTGAAAAGCCTCAAGCTTTGGACAAGTATAATTTATCCTAGGTATCATCCTCAAAATGAGAGGAAGTACAGGATTGTTGGGGATATGTATTCCATAGTAAAAAAAATAAAAAAAAATCTTCCATCACCTAGTTATAAGGACTCAAATTCTCTTGCCTTTAGTGTCAATTTTTCAAATGATAAGAAAATAGTCAGATGAGCCCTCATATCCAACCCATGATTTTATTCTAGCTCTGTATTCCATTGATTCATTTGAAACAACAAATCTATCCAACGTCTCAAAAATTCCATCTCTACCTCTTCTAGAATTCCTCCATGCAGGAACTATTTTAATAAGCTACACATCTATGAATTTTTGTGCCTAAAAAAGTGTGAAAAGTAGTCTACAAGATGGTCACATCTTGCAACTTCTCCACACACCTCCCTCTAATTCAAAGTACAATTAATGTATCATCCTACTATGACATTTTCACTTTTCAATATTCCCGATTATCCTAAACCATCAAAGAAGGGATTTATATTCCCATAAGGTCCACACAAATTTATTATTATCTATACCTTTCCCATTTTCTTATAACCAAATTCTATTTCTATACCAACAAGAAGAACATTTATATACTTATGTCATTTTATTTTTTATTTTTTATTCCTATCATCTAGTTTCTAATTCTCCCAACAAACCCTCAACATCCACTGAGCATAAACTCTAATATTTCAATAAAGATGACAAAAAATCTACAACTTTCAACACAACACACATAGATTCTTGAATCAAAATTACATATGGATTATAAAATGTTATAAGTGTTTTGAGGCTTGTTGTTTGGGAGCAACCCCGACCCCTCTTGTGTTTAGGGACAAGATGATCATTTGGGAATTGATTTGAGGGTCTTTCCTATTCTAAGGACCCCAACTGATGGTTAGTTCTTTTCCTTCTCCAATTTCCCTCTTCGATTGAGATTTTGACAAAGACAAGTGATATTTTCTTCCTACTGAGCTTGGAATATATTTTTATGATTATAGTCCTTGTAATGAACCAAATTCTAAAAATATCAGAATAAACCAGAAGTACACACCATATACATAATGTGAACGTGGAACAAAACTCCAAGATAAATAAGTCACACAATAACTCCTTAAAGAATAGGACAAACTCCTCCACATAACCAAACACATTTATACATCACAATTTGTTGGACAACGGAGAGGGGGGGGGGGTGAATTAGTTGTTACCGTGCTTAAACAATTATGCTTCTTTTAAACTCTTTGTAGAAACACTGAATGATGATCACAATAATGCAGGGAAATAAACAATGGCACTTTCAGCATCATTCACCTATATGAGAAACACAGAGACAGATATTTCCTGAGGAAACCCATACAGGGTAAAAACCTCTTTTTCTTTATATGATAAGTAATAGTTACATTCTTTAAATTATCATACATATGAGCACCAAATCATAATGAGGCTACAACCTCAGTTTTGAAAGTTGCTACTTGCTGAGAGCACCAACTCTTTGTTTTCTCTAGCACCCACTAGAAGGAAGCACCAACTCCCTGGTTTCTCTAGCACCAACTAGAAGGAAGCACCAACTCCCTGGTTTCTCTAGCACCAACTAGAAGGAAGCACCAACTCCCTGGTTTCTCTAGCACCAACTAGAAGGAAGCACCAACTCCCTGAGTGTTTCCAGCACCAACTGGATGGAAGCACCAACTTCCAATCATATAGGCAACCAACCTGTATAACAGAGAACAATAGTTCTCCCTTGCACCACCCTGCCACCCTAGTTTCTCTGGCTGCAACCAGATGGAAGCTACAACTCCCTGTGTTCAAGCACCACTTGAACCTATGAGGAAAACAGTCCTCCCTAGCACCTCCCAACCTCCCTGAAATATAAATCTTTGCTGCTGAAACTTATTACAGTGATATGATGTTCAACAATGGCTTACCAGACTCATCACTGTTCTTCTGCATTTCATTGCTCTGTCTGCCTCATTGCCTTTATGCACACATGACTTGCGTTGTCTGTTCTTTTTCTTTTTATGCTCTGTGCGCCATGTCCATTCACTCCACAGTTCCTCTTCTGTGCAATTCAGCTACTGCACTCTCCTCCTTCTTCACACATGAATCACTTTCACCAACAACAACCACAACAAACTCCAACAGCAACGACAACCCCATCTCTTCTCTATACCGTGTATATATAGATTCTGTGCATCTTTTGCATGCCATATTTTCCATTCTTCTGCATGCTCATACCGCGCCAATATCCTCCACATCTCAAGTGCTCTGCGTGATCATCATCACGACTCTTCAACTTCTCTGGTGGTTCTCCCACGCGTTCAACATCACTGGGTGTTATGATGAGATTCCTCAGCCTCTCTGGCAGTTGAGACTCTTCATCTTCTCTGTGACAATCGAGCCAGCCTCTCTGGCAGTTGAGACTCTTCGTCTTCTCTGTGACAATCGAGCTCACCTTCTCTGTTTCAGTTACAGGCCTCAATGCCCATCTAGTTGTCAATCGCCTTCACGAACATCTTCATCCCTCTTGAATATTCCCAACGGCTCTTCACCTTCTCTGTCAAATCATCCCAAGTGTCTTCGAGTCCTCTGGCTGAAACCATCAGTGGTTTCTAGCAGTAATACTATGTCATGCTACAATAGCCCTCCGATATCCTTCAGGTTTATTTGCGTCGTTGGATGAACTTTATTAATCTTGCCTTTAAATCGAGTTTCGGCATTTCAGCATTCCTATGCCCAAGTGTCTTGACACTTCATGTCGCGATCTTCGAAACTTCAATACAGAGCTTTTCTATGCTAGCTCCTTCCTCTATATGGATATGGTCATAATCAAGCGCCTATGAAAAAAGCGCTTTTCGCGAATTCACGTTTCATGGATCTGGAGATGAGGCATCTCAAATTTCCAAGTCGCGATCTCCGAAACCCCGAAATGGAGCTTATCTAGAATGACTCCTTCCCTTCTCGTGACCATGGGTTGTGACCACAGCCTTATGCATAAGGCACTTTCGCGATTTCGCATTTTGTGAGTCTGCAGATGAGACATCTCGACTCTCCAAGTCACGATCCTTGATACCCCGAAATGGCGTGGGATCAACGGTCCTGTTCAGAGCTTGATTCAACGGCTACGATTGAATCACAATTCCGCATATTGCGAAATCAACATTCTTGTTGCATTGTTTACTTGCCACTCCATGTTTTGATCCCCGAAACTCCGACACAGACTGGAATCAGCGATCTAGATCAAATCTTGATCTGACAACTCAGATTACATCGCGATTTCGCATATCGTTGTTCCTTAGGTGGAGGTTCTCGTCACTCCAAGTTGCGATAGGCGAAACTCCGAGATGGAGTTGGATCAACGGTCCAAAATCTTGGTGTATTGATGGTCCAGATCTCTTCATGAATTTGCATCTTACATTTCCTGTGATGAAGGTTCTCATCACTCCAAGTCATGATAATCGAGACTCCGAGATGGAGCCGGATCAACGGTCAAGATCAAACCTTGATCTGATGGCTAAGATCAAACCTCGAACTGATGGCTAAGATCAAACCCCGTTCCTTTGACTTTCCAGTCAGCGACATGACGATCTTTCACCACGTGTCCTATGGACCCAATGGTTTAGATCTTGTCATGATTTCGACACTTCGCAGGCCTTCTTCATGCTTGATCAACGGTCCACATTCCTTGGTGATCTGACGGTCAAGATCTTTTTGTGAATTCACATATCGCAATTTCGACATTCTTGTGGTGATTGTTCTTGTTTCTTCCAACTCTCGATCTGTGAAACTCCGAAAGGGTGTAAACCTGCTGACGTCACACATGTTGAATACCTGCCACATGTCACCCTGATTCGTGACTTACATGTGCTTGAAATGTTGAATCATTCTGACACTTGTCATTACCTGGTTGTGCCACGTGTTCCTAGCTGACGTGGTTTGCTGACGTGAGTCAGATCGATGGTCCATATCTTATCTTGATCTAACGACTGCGATTAAATCGCAATATCGCATATCGTGATTTCAGGATTCCTGTGGTTTTTATTCTTTGACATCTTCAACTCTCGATCCGTGAAACTCCGACATGGACTGGAATCAACGGTCCAGATTCAAACTTAATCTGACGACTGAGATTAAATCGCGATTTCGAGAGGTTGGGGAACATTGTTCCTTTTGTCTTCATTCAGATCTGATGGCCATCGGGAATTCAGGATGAGATCCAGCGATCACTGGCGCTTCTCCTCAGGAGTATACTTTGTCCTTGTTTTTCCTTCGCTGCATACTCTGATCTTGCCATCAATGACAAGCTTACTTTTCCTGATAACCTGCCAACAATCCTCTGCACTATCTCTTCTAAACTTATCGAGCTTGCTCTGCAGCGTCTTCCTAAAATACTTCTAATGTCCGTCTGTTACATTCTTCCTATACTCATGCCATATTCACTGTTGTACTTGCCATCAATGGCAAGCATATGCTACCTGTTAAACATTTCCAACAATCTCCCCCTTTGGAATTGATGGCAACAAAGGCACCCAGATTCTTTTCTCCCCCTTTGACATCATTGTCAAAGAGAACATGCTCCCCTTGAGTTGTTGCAATATTTTAGAAGGTATCAGATATTAAATCAATGCAGACTCCCCCTGATGGGATGGACTCTCTCATTTGAGGCCTGAAGAATATTTCTATCTAAACCAGAGTCTTCTCTTTCTGATTCTTAGACATGTTCATCTTCAGCTTCTGATGTATCCTCTGTGGAAAATTCAAAATTGCTCACCTCTCTTACTCAGACTCCTTTATCAATCTTCTCATGAGTGGATGACTCCCCCTATCACTATTATCTCTCTGCTTCTGACTATTTTCCCCCTTTGTTCCTAAAAGGTTAACTTTCCTTGACAAGATCTTTCCTCTTGTTGTCTCTACAGGATGTCATGTGTATCATATTGTACATCAGAATGTTGTTGTCCTACTTGAACACTGTGCAATTGTAACTTGTACCTTTTAAATAGCCCTTGAATCTCCCCATTGAATCTCACCGATCTCTATTACTGCAATTTTCATTTTTCTTCCATGATGTATTCAATCCAGAGATTTTATGTCCATATTCAATCACAAGAGAAAACTGCTACACCCACTCTCACGCCTGCTTTTCTTTCTCACAAATGAAGGACCTATATCAGGTTTCTTAGGAGCATTGATTTCTACCTTGTTGAGTCCAATACCGGATTTGTCATTTGGTGATCTCTGGCTATCCAAGACCTTGTCCAGAGTCATGGATCTTCTCAAGAACTTGATTTGGGTGTCTTCCTTCTCAAACTTCAAGACTTATGCTTCCTGTTTATGACATGGTTCTTCTCCTACTTCTTTCATGGGATAAATGCTAACTGAGCATTATTTTATTGTATCTGAATCTTCTTCTTTACTTGCAGGGGAGGATTCAACATCAACATTATTGTTTGTCCTTATACTATTATTCACCAATTGTCCCGAGTTTACATTTACCTTACATTCTTTGGATGTGAGCACATCTTAATTGCCTCTATCACACTTTTGACTTGAACTGAGCGAATTATGTTTCAGACCATCCACAAGCAGAACGTACTGAGCATCTCCTTTGTCATTACTCAAACTCATCATCCCTCTATCCTTGATTTTGCCTGGTTCATCATTTTCAAGGATCACATTTCATGTTATGCTTTTACTTATGGATAATAGCTTATCCTTGTCTCCAGTCACGTGCTTGGAACATCCATTGTCTATATTTCCAAAGGCCTTTTGTTTTTTAGTTGAAAGTGCTTGACCACATTTTTCACTATCTTTCCTCTTCCATGTGCTGGTCTTTCTATCTAAGAACTTTATCCTTGGATCTGCTTTGTAATTCTTGAGATGACAGTTTGCATCTTTGTGGCCAAAGTTGTGACAATTATAGCATTCAATATCATTGTTCAATAGGTCAAAGTTATTGTTGCAGTGTTGTCTACTCATTGACTGTTTATTAACCCTTGACCTCCTCAGTTGCATGTCTCTAGGCTTAATTTGGCAATTTACAATCTGTGATGGTTTCTTACTTTGTTGTATCATTCTTTGTTGTGGCAGAAATTTATTCCTTGGAAATCTTAATTGCTCATGTATAATTCTTAAGGAACAATTTACAACTTTGTGACCAAAGTTAGAACAGTAGAAACAATATCCATAGAAAAATTATTTGTACCTATAAAATGATTGTCTTCTTTGAGCAAATCGATTTCTTCCATGTTGATGATGTCCTTGAGAAGGGAGTACATTATTTCTTTGTTCTACAAATTCATTCCTGGCACCTCTTTCTTTACTCGTCTTGGGTGGCTGATTGTCTTCCTTTGTTTCTGAAGGTTTGTGGTTGTCATTGGTTGTAGTTTTAACAAACTTGATGGGTTCTTTGTTCCTTGGCTGACCACTACTTGATCCCTCTTCATAACCCAAACCAGTTTTCAGCTTTGGATTCCTTTGTTGATTTAGAATGGTGGCTAATCCTTATGAGGCTTTGATACTTGACAGATTCTGATGATACAAGGCTTGAAACTTCTCCATCCCTTTCCTAGTTTTCACTATTTCTTCTTCCAGGGCTTCATATCTTTCCCTCTTTTCTAATAGATGATGTTTTAGAATATCCTCGATTTTCTTTGCCTCTTCTAATTTCACTTTTAGTAGGGCAAGGTCTTCATCAGGCTATTTACTGTCTTTCTCGAACTATATCAGCAATTGTTTCTGCGTTCTGTTCTTAATTCTGAGTCTGTCAATCTCTTCCAGTGCACTGATTAGTTCTCCTTCCATATCAACCACAACTTCTTCATCATTCTCATCACTGACTGTGCTTTCATTATCATAATCCTCTTTGGCCATAAACATGAAGTCATTTATATTGTCTTCACAGGAAGAGTCGGTATCGGTTTATTTTGAGGAGTCATCATCGTTTACACATAGACTTTTCTTTTTATCAAATCTCCTGGATTTGTGCTTCTCTTCACCTTCATAGTTCTGATCGTGTTTCTTGTGTGGACATTTATTTGCAAAATGACCTATCTTACCACAGTTGAAACATTTGAAGGGCATCTTACCTTGATACTTGCTTGATCCTTTCTTTAGTCTTCTCACGAATTTTGCTTCAATTTCATCAGGCTCGGAGTTTTCATTCTTATCTGCTTTAAATGATGCTTCTCTAGAGGTGGGTTTATCTATAACTATCCTCATCTCATATGCAGTCAACGTTCCTAGAAGTTGATCAAAGGACAATGTCTTTATATCATTAAGTTATTCTATAGCTGAGACCTTTGGGTTGAACCTATCTGGCAGAGATCTCAAAATTTTCTGAACTAAAGAGGGTTCCTCAATATTTTCACCAAGTGCTTTCATTGCATTTACTAGTTCTTCAACTCTCAGAAAATACTTCCCAATGGTTTCATCTTCTTTCATATGTAGTTTTTCAAACGGTACTTTGTATGTTTGAAGCTTGGCATCTTTCACCTTCGCATTACCTTCATAACTGTTAATGAGTTTGTCCCACATTTCTTTAGCAGTTTGAAGATGCATCACCTTTAAAAACTCGGCTTCTACAAGTCCATTCAAGATAGCATTCATTCCCTTAGCATTAAAGCTAAATTCTAACTTATCATCCTTGGAAGCTAGCACAATAGTCTTTATGTATCCAGTCTCTACTACATCTCATACATCAATTCCTAAGGCCATTAGGTATGTTCTCATTCTAACCTTCCAGAAGGCAAAATTCGTTCCATCAAATAGAGGAGGCCTAGTGACTGAAGTCCCTGTTAGGATATTTAGACACTTAGGAGTTAGTTAAGATATACTTGGTCTAATATGTCGTTAGGTAAGAGTGTGTTTCTTTAGTATGCATTAGTATGAATTTGTAGTTAGGAAATCTGACGGTCGCGATATGTTCTCGACATAGAGTGATCCGACGATTCATACTCACCTCGATCTTAACGGCCATTGATCCATGGCTTAACACCCTATTGGTCCATGATCTCTATTTAAAGAGCATGGAGGGTCAATTGCTGATGATCGATTGTGAGAAAATCTCTTGTAAAATCTCTCTGTAATCTTTTTCTTTGCATTAATAAATTGCTCCAAGTGGCTGCGTTGGCTGGGGCCGTGGATGTTTCCCCGTAGGGGTTTTACCACGTGAAAACATCGGTGTGTTGATCTTTGATCTGGTTATGTGAGTGGTTACTGAAGGTGTTCTTCCTCTGTTGGAATACCTATGTTGTCGAACATGGTATCAGAGTCTGTTTGAAGACCTGCTCCCGTTGTAGATCGAGATCGTGAAGCCGAGTTGCCTCATCTCTTTTTTCTGGCATTTCTGTACATTTATGGGCTGAAAGGAATGTTCCTTTGCGTCCGGAGCATGCTTTTCATTCAATAACACTTTTCGTTTCACTTGAAAAGGTTTCCGTTTGCCCAAGATACGACCATTACAGTCAGAATCCGGAGGTATAAAGTTTGAATACGCATTTTTAAATTTTTGCAAAGTTTTTTTTTTTTTAGTTTTCGGGCTGCTACTCTTTTAGATCTGCGTATGATCTTTGCCCCGTGGCTTGTGCGATCTTGGCAAATCAGAAACATATAGGAAAAGGTGCATCTTCCGGGTAAGCTAACCAAGATCTAACCCTTGTTGTCATCGAGAAGCGAAATTTTTTTTCTTGTGTGAAAAGAGTTTTTTTTTAGCATGCTCTCCAACAACAACAACAACAATCCTCCTTATGAACATTACAATATGTTTTTCTAGACCAGTTGGTTAAAACTTTCCTTATTAAGTAAGAGATCTTGAGTTCAAGTCTCTCTTTTGTTACTTTTTTTGAAAAAGTTCATGCTAAAAATTGTAAAGTGCATTTCATTTCAAGTATAAAAGTGAATCACTATAAGTAGCTTTATATTTTATTTTAGAGTTATTTTGCATGCAAATTTTCTGTTATAAGGTAACCTCATTGTAAAAGTGATCTCCACTTCTCTTTATAAAAGTGGGTCACTTCATAAAGTA
>ML797171.1:213440-228091 GCA_009831015.1 Picea engelmannii | reverse complement strand
TGTCCAACAATTGGTATCAGAGTGGGCCCCTTTTATCTAAGGGTAGATCCTAGAGCTTAAACATGTCAAGCCATGAAGGAAATTCAACCAATAAGGCCCCTCTGTTCAATGGCACAAATTTTGCCTTCTGGAAAGTGAGAATGAGAACCTACATAATGGCTTTAGGAGCAGATGTTTGGGATGTGGTAGATACTGGTTATGTAAAGCTAGTTGTACTAGCTAATAAGGATGACAAGCTAAAATTTAGCTTCAACGCTAAGGCTATGAATGTTATCTTGAGTGGGCTTGCAGAATCAGAATTCGTAAAATTTATGCACCTAGGAACTGCCAAAGAAATGTGGGACAAAATCATTAGCAGTTATGAAGGTAATAAGAAGGTAAAGGACACCAAGCTTCAAACCTACATAATACACTTTGAACGGCTGAAGATGAAGGAAGATGAAACTGTTGGAAAATACTTTCTGAGAGTAGAAGAAATGGTAAATGCAATGAAAGCACTTGGTGAAAAAATTGAGGAACCTTCTTTAGTTCATAAAATCTTGAGATCTCTCCCAGATAGGTTCACCCGAAGGTCTTTGCTATAGAAGAACTTAATGATCTAAAAACCTTGGAGTTTGATCAACTTCTAGGAACATTGACTGCGTATGAAATGAGAATAGTTAAATATAAACCCATCTCTAGAGAAATGTCATTTAAAGCAGACAAGAATGAGGATTCTGAGCCCAATGAAATTGAAGCAAAAATTGTGAAGATACTGAAGAAGGGATTAGGAAAATACAAAGGTAAACTGCCTTTCAAATGCTTCAACTATGGTAGGATAGGTCATTTTCCAAATAAATGTCCCTAGAAAGGAAAGGATCATACATGTGATGATGAGAAGAAGTACAAACACAAAAAAATCTTTAAAGAGAATAACTTTAAGAAGAAAAGCCTTTGCGTAAACAATGATGATGATCCTTTAGATGATGAAGACAATGAATCCTCTATTGAAGATAAAATAAATGAATTCATACTTATGGCCAAAGAGGATTATTATAATAACAACACAGGAAGTGATGCTAATGAAGAAGAAGTTGTGGTTGACATGGAAGGAGAACTGATCAGTGCATTGGAAGAGATTGACAGACTAAGAATTAAGAACAGAAAGCAAAGACAATTGCTGATACAATTCGAGGAAGACAGTAAAGAACCTGATGAAGACCTTGTCTTAATAAAAGTGGAATTAGAAGAGGCAAAGAAAATTGAATACATTTTGAAATGACAGTTATCAGAAAAGAAGGCAAGATGTCAAGCCTTAGAACAAGAAGTAGTAAAAACTAGGAAAGAGATGGAGAAGTTTCAAGCCTTGTATAATCAGAATCTGTCAAGTATCAAAGCCTCAGAAGGATTATCCACCATTCTGAATCATCAAAGGAACCCAAAGATGAAAACTAGTTTGGGTTATGAAGAGGGATCAAGTAGTGGTAAGCCAAGAAACGAAGAACCCATCAAGTTTGTCAATTCTATAACCAATGACAACAACAAACCTGTAGAGACAAAGCAAGACAATCAGTCGCCCAGGATGAGTAAAGAAAAAGGTACCAGGACTAAATCAGTAGAACAAAGAAATAATGCGCTTCCTACTGAAAGACGTCATCAACAAGGAAGAAATCGATTTGCTCAAAGAAGACAACCATCTTTCAGGTACAAAGAACTTTTCTATGGCTATTGTTTCTACTGTTCTAACTTTGGTCACAAAGTTGTAAATTGTTCCTTAAGACTTAGACATGAGCAATTAAAATTTGAAAGGAATAAATACTTTCCACAACAAAGAATGATACAGCCAAGTAACAAACCTTCACATATTGCAAATTTCAAAATGAAGTCTAGGGACATGCAACTAAGGAGGTCAAGAAACAATCAGCAGTCAATGAGTAGACAACGTTGCAACAATAATTTTAACCTATTAAACAATGAGATTAAATGCTACATCTGTCATAACTATGGACATAAATCTGTTGACTGTCGATTAAGAAACTATGAACCAGATTTGAATTTACCTGCTGAAAATGTCATGGTTTGGAAGAAGAAAGAAAGTGACAAGTGTGGATTAGTGTTGTCAACTCAAAGAAAAACGAACCCTGGGTATATAGACAATGGATGCTCCAAACATATGACGGGAGACAAAGGTAAGTTTCTATCTCTAAGTGAAAGCAAATCAGGAAATGTAACCTTTGGAAATGATGCTCCAGGTAAAATAAAGGGTAAAGGGATGGTGAGTTTAAATAATGGAAAAGGAAAAGCCCAAGATGTTCTACTTGTAGATGGGCTAAAACAAAATCTGCTCAGTGTAAGTCAAATGTGTGATAGAGGATGTTAAGTGGTGTTCACGTCCAAGTACTGCAAGATAAATTCTGTAAACTCAGAACAAGTGGTGGCCAAAGGCATAAGGATGGAAAATAATGTATATGTGTTGAAAGAAAATAGAGAAGAATGCCATCTAAGAAAACATGATGAAAGTTGGTTATGGCATAGGAGACCTTGACATCTAAACTTTGACCACTTAATCAAACTCAAAAATATCGAGGTAGTAAAAGATCTTCCGAGAATATCCAAGCCCCAAGATTCAATGTGTAAACCCTACCAGGTAGGAAAGCTAAACAGGACACAGTTTAAGTCCAAGATCATTACTTCAATAGATAAACCACTCCAACTAGTTCATATGGATTTATGTGGACCATCAAGACAGGAAGGCACAGGGAAATAAAACTACTTCATGTTGATTATTGATGATTACTCCAGACTTACTTGGGTTGTCTTTCTCAAGGAAAAAACTGAAGCTTTTGAGAAGTTTAAAATATTTAAGGCTTTAATTGAGACTCAAATAGGCAAGAGGTTAAAGGTAGTAAGATCAGACCAAGGAGGAGAGTTTATGTCAAGTGACTTCAAGGAATTCTGTGATAAGCATGGGATCAAGAGAGAATACACCATCCCAAGAACTCCACAACAAAATGGAGTAGTTGAGAGGAAAAACATAACATTTCAGGAAATGGCCAGGTCAATGATGAATGAGAAGAACATTGGTCAAACCTACTGGGTAGAAGCAATACACACAACAGTTCATGTTCTTAACAAAGCCCACCTCAAACCACAAAGTGACAAGACACCTTATGAACTGTGGTATGGGAGACCTGCTTCAATTAAACACTTCAAAATCTTTGGGAGTAAATGTTACATAAAGAATAATGATGAGAACCTTGGAAAATATGATGACAGGGTTGATGAAGGTATCTTCTTAGGGTATGCTACAAACAACAAAGGATATAGATGCTATAATAAGAGGATGCATAGAATGTTTGACTGTATTGATGTAAAAGTTGATGAGGGAATCCCAGCAAGAGAGGTGTACAGTAATGAGTCTTCTACAAAAGACACAACTAAAGTTGAAGATGAACAGGTCCAAGAATCAGAAAATGAAGGCTCTGAATCAGATGAAGACACATATACTCAGACAGACTCAAATCAGTAGACAACTTCAAATTCCTCCTCCAGAATCACTCAAAAGAATCATCCTACAAGCCAGATAATTGGTGAAAAAGACAAAGGTGTACAAACCAGGAGAAATCTAATCAAAAACACTAAACAATCACATATAGCTTTCATATCCATGCTGGAACCCAAGAATTTTAATGAAGCTAGCAAAGATGACCTTTGGGTTAAAGCAATGAATGATGAACTTGATCAGATTGAAAAAAACAATACGTGGGAGATGGTTCATAGACCTGAAGGTAAAAATGTCATTGGCTCCAAATGGATCTTTAAGAATAAATTGAATGAGCAGGGTCAAGTTGTCAGAAACAAAGCAAGATTGGTTTGTAAAGGGTATGCTCAGATAGAAGGACTGGATTTTGATGAAACATTTGCTCCCGTAGCAAGATTAGAAGCTATCATAATGTTTCTTGCTTATGCTTGCCATAAAAGGTTTAAAGTCTATCAAATGGATGTCAAGTCAGCTTTTCTAAATGGAGATTTAAGTGAAGAAGTCTATATGGACAACCAGAGGGTTTCGAACTGTCTGATAATCCTGACTTAGTATGAAAGCTGAAGAAAGATTTATATGGGTTAAAACAAGCCCCTCGAGCCTGGTATCACAGACTGGACACATATCTCAAAGACAAAGGGTTCAAAAGAGGAACAATTGATAACAATCTGTATATCAAAACATACGATAATGATCTTCTCATCGTATTGGTCTATGTAGATGACATCATCTTTGGATGTAATAAGGATTCGTTGCTACAATGGTTTTCTTCCGCCATGGAATCTAAGTTTGAAATGTCTATGATAGGTGAACTGCCATTTTTTCTTGGTCTGCAAATTACTCGGAGGTCTGAAGGGATGTTCATTTCTCAAGAAAAATATCTAAGAGAAATGTTGAAAAGATTTCAAATGGAAGACTCTAAACCTGTAGGCACACCTATGGTTACTGGATGCAAATTAAGTAAGGATGATGACTCACCTGATGTTGATCAAAGTTCATATAGATCAATGATTGGTAGCCTGCTATACATCACAACATCTCGCCTAGACATAATGCATGTTGTTGGAATGGTAGGAAGATATCAGTCTGCACCTAAACAGAGTCATTTGCTAGCTGTCAAAAGGATATTCAGGTATTTAAAAGAAACAATGACTTATGGTCTGTGTTATCCCAGAAATCAGAATTTTCAGTTAACTACCTATTCAGATGCAGATTGGGCAAACTATGTTGATGAGAGAAAAAGCACCAGTGGAGGAGCATTCTTCCTTGGTGACTCATTAGTAGCATGGCTTAGTAAAAAGCAAGGTTCCATTTCTTTATCAACTACAGAGGCAGAGTACATTGCTTCTGCTACCTATTGCACTCAGGTATTATGGATGATTCAAACACTTGCAAACTTGGAGGTAAAATATGTTGCACTGATTCCAATTCATTTTGATAACACTAGTGCCATCAGTGTGTTTAAGAATCCTGTACTCCACTCCAAGACCAAGAATATTCCCATAAAATACCATTTTCTGAGAGAGAAAGTCACCAATAAGGTTGTTCAGGTCCATTACATTCCAACCACATAACAGATTGCATACATCTTTACTAAACCCCTAGCCAAGACACCATTTGAATATCTCCGACAGAAGATGGGTGTCATCCCGTCTCACACCTAAGAGAGTCCATCTTATTAGGGGGAGCTTTGTATTGATTAAATATCTGATACCTCCTAAAAATACTGCAACAGCTCAGGGGGAGTATGTTTTCTTTGACATTGATGTCAAAGGGGGGGAAAAGGAGTGGTCCAGACCGAATGCTACAGTTGGAGGTCCAAACAGATTACAATAGTCATTCATGGTTTCCATCAATGCCAAAGGGGGAGATTGTTGGCATGTTTTCAGGCATGTGTGCTTGTCATTGATGGCAAGATCAGAGTATGCAGTGATGGAAAAATAGGGACAACGTAAGCACAGAAGAGATAGTGTAGAGGTGCATGAAGAGTGCAAGAGTGTGCTTGTTTATTTGATGAAAAACATGCAGGTAAAGAAGATCAACAACGCAGGGATAATTGCATGGAAAGATCAGAAGCGTAAACTCCATTTCGAAGTTTCGGATACCGGGCATTGGAGGAGTCAAGGAAGCAACTCACGAAAGAATGTTGAAACGACGAAATGGGAAACGCCGAAATACGTTGATCCGACTCCATTTTAGAGTTTTGGATACCAGGAGATTGAGAAGTCAATAGTTGAGACTTTTCAACACAGGAGTCCTGGAGTTGCAAAATCCAAAATCCTGAAATCCTGAAAGAGGCACGTCAACAAGAGTTTTACAGACCAGGAAATAACTCCATTTCGGAATCCCGGAGACCGGGAGTTGAAGTGTCAAAACACTTCACCACAGGAGTCCCGGTATCGCGAAATGAAAACGGCCGAAATCCTGAAAGGAGGAGACAGTTCCGGATACCGGCAGTTGAAGTGTCAAAACACTTCACCACTGGAGTCCCAGAATCGCGAAATGCGAAACGTCGAAATCCCAGAAGAAGGAGGATGATTTCGGATACCAGGAGTTGGAGATGTCAAGACCTCTTACTACAGGAGTCCCGAAGTCATGAATCCCAAAGTCGTGAAATGAGAAATCCCAAAATATCAAAGACTCCATACCGGAGGTTTGGATACCAGGAGTTGGATTTGTCAAGAAATATCACATCAAGAATGTTGAAATCGCGATGTGCGAAATCACAAAGAGATCTGGACCATTGAATCATCTAGGGTGTGGATTGTTGATCCGAATCCATTTCGGAGCTTCGGAGACTAGGAGTTGGAAGAGTCAAGTGACGAGACTCTTCATCACAAGAATCGCGAAAGGTCGAAATGTGAAATGTTGAAATGATCGGAACTAGTGCAACCAAGCTCCATTTCGGAGCTTCGGATACCAGGACATGGAGCTTCAATAACTCATCGCCACAAGAACGTCGAAGTGCCGAAAAGTGAAATCACGAAAGAACTATATGGATAAGCGCTCGATCACCTCTCATAGTCACATGGTTGAAGATCTGTAGAGAAAAGCTTGAAGCAGCAAGATCCTTTTTCGGAGTTTCGGTGATCGCGACTTGGAGAGTCGAGAAGCCTCACAACAGGATTGTCAAATTGCCAAAATGCCAAAATTTGAAACACATTCTGGCTCAGCCTGTGGTCATAGCCATTGGTCACATTGGTGGAATATGGAGGAAGGAGCTAGTGCAGACAAGCTCCATTTCAGAGTTTCAGGGATCAAGACATGGTGAGTAATGAAATCTTCACCACGGGGATCCCGAAATACCAAAGTGCGAAATGATGAAATGAACGCAAGATTCAATGAAGTCAATTAAACGGTGCAGATGAATTTGAATAAGATCGGAGGGCTACTGTTTCACTTCACAGTGTAACTGCTAGAAACAAATGATGGTTTCTGCTAGAGGATGAGCTTGTCTATGACAGAGAAGACAAAGAGTCTCAACTGCCAGAGAAGTTGAGAAATCTCGAGATAACACCCAGTGATGATGGATGGGGGGTGAAACTGCTAGAGAAGCTGAAGATTTTCCATGATGATGAGGCAGAGAACTCGACATGGAAAGAGCATGCAGAAGCATGGCGAGAGAGCATGCACAAGGAGGACAAAGACTATAAGTATGAAGAACAAAGAAGAGATGGGGGTTGTTGTTGTTGTGAGGGATTGAGGTGTGAAGAAGGAGGCGGAGTGCAGCAACAAAAATGCATAGAAGTGGAATGGTGCATTGAAGAGACATGGCACAGAGAGCATAAAAGGAAAAAGAACAGAAAGTGTAAGGAGTGTGCAGAAGACACTGATGCAGATAGAGCAACGCAATGTAGTAGAACAGTGATGTGACCAGTAAGCCATTGAAGAAATTTATATCATTGTAATAAGTCTTAATAGAAAATATTTACAATTTAGGGTACTAGGGACATTCTAGGGAGGACTATTGTCCTCATAGGTTCAAGTGGGTGCTTGAACAAAGGGATTTGTAGCTTCCATCTGGTTACAGCTAGAGAAACTAGGGTGGCAGGGTGGTGCAAGGGAGAACTGTTGTTCTTTATTATACAGGTTGGTGCCTGTGTGATTGGAAGTTGGTGCTTCCATCTAGTTGGTGTTGTAACACTTAGGGAGTGGGTGCTAGAGAAACCATGGAGTTGGTGCTTCCTTCTAGTTGGTGCTAGAGAAACCAGAGAGTTGGTGCTCTCAACAAGTGGCAGCTTGCAAAACAGAGGTTCCAGCCTTATTATGAGTTGGTGCTCATATGTATGATAATGTAAAGAATGTAAAGATTACTTATCATATAAATAAGAAGAGGTTTTTACCCTCTATGGGTTTCCTCAGGAAATATATGTCTCTGTGTATCTCATATGTGTGTGACTGATGTTGAAAGTGCTATTACTTATTTCCCTGCATTATTGTGATTGTCATTGAGTACTTTCTGAAGAGTTTAAAATAAGAATAATTGTTTAAGCATGGTAACAAATGATTCACCCCCCCTCTCAGTTGTCCAACAAAGCTAATTGATAGGCCACCTGTCCCACACGCTTGAGAACGGTATAAGGACCATAAAATTTGGGCACCAGTTTTTGACAATGGTCAGCCTTGAGGGAATTTTTCTTGTAGGGTTACAGTCGAAGAAACACCTGATCTCCTTCTGCAAATTGACTTTTAGAGCGATCTTGATATTCTTGTTGCTTCATGTGATTCTGGGCCATGACCAAATTCTCTTTGAGGGTATGAAGAATAGCCTCTCGAACTGTAAGCGTTTGGTCAACTGCATGGACCTTCGAGACACCTGACAAATATGAGAGAACTGATGGTGGATTTTTTCCATATACCACTTCAAAAGGAGTCATGCGAGTAGTTGTATGGTACGAAGTTTTGTACCACCATTCAACTAGTGGTAACCATTGAGTCCATTGATTTTTCTTTTTCGATGCAAAATACCTCAAATATGTTTCCAAACACTTGTTGACAATTTCAGTTTGACCATCAGTTTGGGGATGATAAGCTGTGCTGAGATGCAATTGAGTGCCTTGTAGCTTGAACAATTCTTGCCAAAAATTGCTGGTGAAAGTTGGTTCGCGATCAGAGACAATAGAATGCGGCATGCCATGAATCTTGAAGACCTGATCCATGAAAAGTTGAGTGACAGTGGATGTTGTAAATGGGTGTTGAAGAGAACATAAATGATAATACTTGGAAAGACAATCCACTACCACCATGATGAATGATTTATTTCCCGATTTAGGTAAGCCTACAATAAAATCCATAGAGATATACCTCCAAATAGAATGTGGAATCGGAAGCGGTTGCAGTGTGCTAGGATATTTTATTGTTTCACCTTTGTTGCATTGAAACACATCACATTCAACCACAAAATTACGAACCTCCCGTTTCATACCATCCTAGAAAAAAGAACGTTTGACCCAGTCACAGGTTTTGGTAAACCTGAAGTGTCCAACTGTGGGTGTAGCATGAAGCTCAAGAAGTACCGTGGATTTAAGTTTTGGATGTTTACTTAAATACAAATGACCTTTGTATTGAAGCTCATCATTGAGCCAAGAGTACCCTGAGGAAACTGGAGAATTGGACTACAATTGTTGTATCAGATGCAAACTTTTGGGATCGTGTAGCCATTCCTAGTGAACAACTTGGAGCCAATCTGATACAATGAAGGAGAGAGAAAAAATGGACCCTTCATATTCATATTTTCCGGAAAGTTCATCAACAACCACATTGCCTTTTCCTTTCTTGTAAATGATCTCATAATCATATCCAAAGATATTAGTTACCCATTTTTGTTGCTCTGGGGAGGAAAGGCATTGTTCCAGAAAATACTTGAGGCTTTGATGATCTGTCTTAAGTTGGAAGCGTTTCCCCAATATATAAGGGCGGAAAAGATCCACAAAATGCAGAATAGCCAAAATTTCCTTTTCATAGGTTGATTTTCCCAAATTGCGCTCGGACAATTGTTTGCTGGTAAAGGCCAAAGGCCGACCCTCTTGCATAATCACAACGCCAATTCCTTTCCCGGAAGCATCAAATTCACGGACAAATGTCCTTGTGAAATCAGGAAGGGCTAGGACTGGAGTGGTGCACATGGATATTTTCAAGGTTTGAAAACCCTGAGCAGGTGCTGGAGTCCAAGTGAAAGAATTATTTTTAAGGAGTGCAGTGAGAGGTGTCGCAATATTTCCACAATTATTAACAAACTTGCGATAATAACCTGTTAAACCCATAAATCCATGCAAGCTTTTGAGAGTCTTTGGGTGAGGCCAATCTTTCATAGCTTCAATATTTTTAGGATCCACCCTGACGTCGACCTTGCCAACAAGATGACCCAAGTACTCGACTTCTGAGGCACCAAAAGCACATTTAGATTGTTTGAGGAAAAGTTGGTGCTGAGAGAGTAGATGGAGAACTCGATCCACATGAGCAAGATGGGTTGTCCAATTTTTACTATAGATGAGGATATCATCAAATAAAACTAAGACAAAATGACAAAGAAAAGGACGGAAGACATGATTCATGAGGATTTGGAAAGTGGAGGGAGAATTACACAAGCCAAAAGGAATGACCAAAAACTCTTAGTGGCCCTCATGAGTTCTAAATGCAGTATTAGGAATGTTTGGATCTTTCATACGGATCTGGTGGTAGCCGGAACGAAGGTCAAGTTCAGTAAATAATTGGGCGCCACTCAATTCATCCAAGAGGTCATCAATGACAGGAATGGGAAATTTTTCTTTAATGGTGAGTTTGTTGAGGGCGCGGAAGTCAAGACACATGTGCTAAGAACCTTATTTCTTAAGGACCATGACCACAAGTGAAGAGTACGGGCTCTTACTAGGGAGGATAACACCTTCGCTAAGCATGTCTTGAACAATTTTATCAATTTCATTTTTTTTGGAAAAGGGGTGACGATAGGGATGGATATTGGGAGGAAGGATTCCTGGGACAAGGCGAATGGAATGATCATGAAAACCATGGGAAGGAGGAAGTCCCTAGGGAGTGGAAAAAACCACTTGATGTTTAGAGAGAATGGACTGGAGATCCTGTGGCACAGAGGGTGTCTCAGTTACTTGTATGGGATGGAGTTGGGCAATAATGCCAGAATGAACTTTTTCGAGTATATTTTCCATGCGATGGGAACTAATGATCTCCAAGGAATTGGCAGTGATTCCTTGGAACTTATATTGTTGGCCCTCCTGGTCGAATTGCATGGTTAAATACTTAAAATCCATAAGAATGGGAGCCAAAGTCCTTAGCCATTCGACACCCAACAAAATCTCACAACCACCCATGTCGATAGAAAAAATATGATATTTTAGGTGGTAGTCACCAATTTGGAGATGCACATTTTCAGAACGCCCTCCACATTTCATGGACCCGCCATTGGAAATCATGATTTGAAAATTATTGATTGTACGGATATAGCAATTAGTTTCTTGGGAAATGTGACGATGAATAAAATTATGGGTGCTTCCACTATCAACAAGAATGATGACCTTCATATGATTGATGTAACCAATTAGCTTGAGGGTTTGGGGAGTAGAGAAGCCAGTGAGAGAATTTAGGGAAATGACCAGTTCTACTTCGGGAGGGTCTAAGGGAAGGGTGATGTTAGTGTGTTCAGGTGACACTGACACAAGGGGAGCCTCAACATCCTCTTCTGAAACATCCTCTAAGATGGCCATAAAAATATTTTGTTCCTTACACTTGTGTCCCGGAAAATATTTGTCATCAAAATTATAACAAAGGCCTTTGAGTTGGCGTTCAACCATTTCGACCCTAGTCAATTTATGGATATTTAGTGGATTAGAAGGAGAAGTGGGAGTTAGTGGTTTAGTGCGAGGAATAAAGGAGGGTTTTCGGTTTTGAGAAGAGACAACCTGGTGTACTTCCTTATTTTTTTTAGTAGCGTCCACCCAAATATGAGGCTAAGCCATGAGGACATGAGCATGAATCTCATCCTTGAGGCCACTGATAAAACATTCTTGGAAAAAAGCATCAGACATGCTCTCTGTAAGAAAATCCAGTCGCTCAAAAGCAGTTATAAAGTCTTCCATTGTTCCATATTGTTTCAACTTTTTCAAACAACCTAAATGGTTGGTGTCAGTGTCAAAGAGTTCATAAATCTCTGCCACAAAGTGTGTCCAAGCCACATACCCTTGGTGGACATTTTTTCTCTATTGCCACCATTGCCAACGTTCTTGATCTAGATGGAGAACACCATACCGAAGTTTGGCCAACTCATCCATAATGCCATACAAAGAGAAATAATGTTCCAATTGAGTTACCCATGCAATGGGATCCAATCCATCAAATTTGGTCACATCCACACGTAGAAGGAATAGGTCACGCTGAAAGTGATGGGGCTGAAAATTCTGTGAATGAGAGGAAGTTTCACCTTCGATATGCAAAGGTGGGTCAGATAAGGGAAGATTTGCAAGGATATGAATCTTGGCTTAGATCATCATAGTGACAGATTCAATATGGGTAGTAATGTCTTGTTTGAGGTCTTGTTTGAGTTCCGTGATTGAGGCGACAACGAAGGAATGCATCTTTTGATTGATGGTGGAAATATTGGCATTGAGTTGTCACACTTCTTGTTGGGTTTCTATGAAATTAGAGTGCAAGGTAGTGAAGCGTAAAGCATTGAATGTCTTAGTAGGAATTATGTGGCATCGTACTTAGCATAAGAACCATAAGGAATCCAATGGCTTAGTAGGAAGTATGTGTCATCAATGGAATTTTAATTGAGTAAATATATAAAAGAAATACTCCATGGGGTACTTCATTGTAGGTAATAATGGTTTAGTAGGAAGTATGTGCCATCAATGGAATTTTAATTGAGTATATAACTAAAGTTAATGCTAACTTTGTGGGTTACTTCATAATAGGTAATATGGGAAAACAATATATGTAACCTAGGTCTTTTATATCATGTATATTGTGTCTTTTCATATCATGTTGATGTAGATGTAGACGTAGTTTGATTTTTAAAATCTATGTTGTTGTTATTGATTAATGTCATTAATGATTTCATTATTTTTAAATTAAATTTGAGATGTATCACTTATTTAAATTTGAGATCCATATAATTGTTAACTCTAGTTATATGAAATCATTTAATTTGGATTGTGATTGTAAAACATTATAATCATTTAATGTCATTATATAATGTTTAGCCCTTTTTCAAGGTGAATTCTTTATTGTGCATGAAGATATAACATGTTGATTAAACATGTTTACAAACTTGATGAAATGATTCAATTAATGTATATTTTTTTTGTTTAAATTCCTTATATTTGACATTTAGAGTGTGAAATCAGAATATACATCAGCCTGCCTTAACACGCGCTATATCATGAAATTTATACTTTGATGAAAAAATAACTTCATCAAGATCTTCGTCATCCCTATAACTAATTAATTACAGTCTTCCTAGGCTCCTAAGAGGCATCCTTTACATATTGGAAATAAAATAGAATAAATTAATTTTAGTTCTACATCTTTAGGAAAACATCAAAACACTATAGAGATCACATCTCTCATATTAACTTCTAAACTAATAAACTGAACTTTCCAAGATTGAAATGTGGTCCCCTCCTCTGAAATCATATTTAGAGAGGGTCCCCTTTATTGTTTGAGTTCCATGATTGAGGCGGCGACGGAGGAATGCATCTTTTGATTGATGGTGGAAATATTGGCATTGAGTTTGTTAGAAAAACAGGACCGCAGAGCAATAAAATAAAACAAATGCAGAAACAAAACATAGAAGACACACAATACAAGAGAGACACAAATTTATGTGGTTCACCCAATGTGGGCTATGTCCACCAGAGAAATTGCCAGGTCCTTCCTTTATTATTATCCAACAAATGAAGGGATACAACCTACAACAAAACCCGCTATAACTTCCTCTTCTTTCTCTCACAGTCTCCTCTCTCATAATACAATATTCACCATCAACCATAGCCACAATACATTTCCCTCATAAATGAGGGTTTCCTTCTAGGGAAAAAAACCCTAACATAATCTCTACCGTTAGATCTGCGACCTTATAATGAACGGTCCATATTTACAATGACATTACAATATACTTTTATAAGGCAATTTTTGCTTCTGGGGCTTGCTTTCCCCCAGACACCCCATCTGGGGGGATAGGCCCCCCGGACCCCGCAGAGGGGGTACCCCCCCTCTGCACTCCCCCGCGTGGAAGAGTGTACATACTTCTGGGGTGTAAATACTTCATGGGGTATAAACACGGCTAAAAATAAAAGACCTATAAATCAGGAAGATAATCAGACTCCACAACCAACAATCTCCCACTTAGAGACTGATCTCAACAACTCCACCGTTGTTGTATATGTTGGACTCTGAACCTTCTTAGACCTGGAAAATTTCTCATCTTCATCTTCATTCTTGAAGACCAACTAAAACTGAGCAAGAACTCAGTTTCTCCCTGGTTACTCCCTTTGTTAACATGTCTACAGGATTCTAGCTAGTGTGTATCTTTTCCATCTTCAATTGTCCATCTTCCAAGGTGGATCGTATGAATTGGTACCTCAAATGTATATGCTTAGTATTTGAATGGAAGGCTGAATTCTTTGCAAGGTGAATGGCACTATGACTGTCACAGTACAACCTGTTGTTCTCCTACTTCTTTTCCAATTCCTCCATAAACCTTTGTAACCAAATCATCTCTTTACTAGCCTCTATAGCAGCAACATACTTTGCCTCTGTTGTTGAAAGCAGTTTCGAAATCCAACTTACTGTTGTTCCACCTATAGTAAAAACATACCCTGTGGTGCTCCTCCTATTGTCTTTATCACCTACCATATCTAAATCAACATATCCCTGTAGAAAAGTGTCTGAACATCCAAAACATAATGCAGTAGTACCTCTCAAATACTTGAGAATCCACTTTATTGCCTCCCAATGTTCTTTACCTGGATTGTTCATATACCTGCTCACAACTCCCACTGCATGTGCAATATTTGGTCTTGTGCAAACCATTGCATACATCAAGCTGCCAACTACTGATGAATATGGGACCCTGGACATATATTCTATCTCCTCCTTTGTCTTGGGACACATTTCCTTA
>ML797171.1:193255-208700 GCA_009831015.1 Picea engelmannii | reverse complement strand
ACATACTTCTGGGGTGTAAATACTTCATGGGGTATAAACACGGCTGAAAGTAAAAGACCTATAAATCAGGAAGATAATCAGGCTCCACAACCAAAATATTTGTCGCACTTCTTGTTGGGTTTCTGTGAAATTAGAGTGCAAGGTAGTGAATCGAGATTCCAAGTCTTGGATACAGGTATGGTCCATCATGACGAGGGAACAAGAAAAGGGGTAGGTGGGACCACACATAAAATGGGTTATGGGTGAAGTGTATCATAACGATCAGGGCGACGAGTTGAATCCAATGGGGTAAATCCCAAATAAGGGTGTTGGAAGGGGGTCGGGTCCACAAGAAAAAAAAATTCCTGAAAAATGATAGGCATGACTGTGATAAGGGAGAAGAGATAAATCCAATGGAATAGGTCTCAAATAATGGTGCCAACATGATCCAATTTTGTTTTTTTACTCCTGCGGAGTTATACTCCGATCTAAAGAATACTGCAGTGATGAAATGCCCAAATGCTTAATAAGAAGAAATGTGTAGTAATTTCGCAACTCGAATGCATGAGAAATAGTTGCGTTGCAATAGATATTGTATGTTCTGTTTTTGTTTCTATCCCAAGAGTTAGGTATTCAAGGTTTCTACAGACAAGGGTTTTCCTTGTGCTATAGCTCTTTGATATACATGTAGGGTCCCACAGTAGTACTAGGCCCAACATCTCAAGGCACCAACTAAGGAGGCTAGACTGTGCCCTTAGTCGTACTACCCGACTACCCAGGTACTAGAGAGTGTCTTTCCGAATGTTGTTCTCGGTGGCACTATAATAGTCAGGCAATCGATTGGTTTATCTATGGAGGGCTTCAAGAGATCTAGGCCGATTCGTATACAGGTGTTGTCTGATGCGCGACCACTCGAAGGGGTACCAACATGGGTTACAAGGGTGGCCAACAGATGTGCGCTTAAGTACCGCTTGTATTTCATGTGTGTATGAATCCCCGACCACAGGTTTATGCCCATAACAACAGATCTATGTAGCTTAAAGACGCAAGAATACATCTCTACCCTAAAAAAATTAACCCACAATTTTTTACCGAGGAAGGTGCACTAATACCACTTGTAATATTCGAGATATAAAAAGTATGCAAAACAAAAACAAATAGCTAGAAATGGTAGATGAACAACAATATAACCAGAACAACACCACAATAATACCAAAATGATACCAGAATAATACCGGAAAGAGCAATTTGATTACCGAGAGCAATGTTCACTTGCCTCTTCAAGGGGGAAACCTCCAATAGAGCAGAGCTCTATTACAATAATATCCAAGACAAAATTTCTCATACCCTTGACTCTTATTTATACTAAATATGTCTATCAAAAGAACCCTCTAGAGGAAGATCCTTCTAGAAGTGAAAGCTTCTATTAGGTCTTCTTACATTGGACTTATTCTTCCTTATTTCTAGGTCTTATTAATATTGACCTTTATTACATGGAAATATATTATTCTACCTATGTGAGGGGTTAGGTCCCTAACATTTTAATTCTCCAATAATCTTTAAAATCTCCTTGATATTTGGATTTCTTAACCAAAATTTTCCTTTTCCTTATAAATTCCCCCCCCCAAAGCCCCATGGTTTTTATAGTCTCCCATAAATGGCCTATCTTGTGATAACCACCACATCTAAAGGGGATTTTCTAGAAGTCCAATTTCTAAATAAATAACCATGATCCCTATTCTATATCTATTTCTACTCCCAAATCTTCCCTTAGGTCTATTTCCACCAATAATTTGAGTACCCTACAATATTTTTTGTTTCAACAATTTCCCCCATGGTAATAAACCATCCTAAATAATTCCCTATTCATTCTTGAATGCTTCTATTCCTCAGTTATAATGGGTGTCCTAGTAGCAACACCTAAATTTGTTGCAATCAATATGGCTCACTTTTGGGATTAAAGCTTAGCTTCCGTTTCCTTAGGCTTAGTCTAGAGGGGGGCCATAACCAATATTTTTCGAGGATAATTTCTGTATCACTACCACTATTTACCATGAAATAGAAAATAGAATACTGGTATATATCCTAGATTCAGCCTCCAATATTCTTCCATCCATAGTTTCAAGGATTCTCCATTTTCATTCCCCCCCTACAAGCACCTTCTCCATTATCCCTTCAATATCAAACATCCCCATATTCATTCCAACTACCATTTTAAACCTATATAGATTTAATCTTATCCACTTCTTCTTTTGTTCTATATCTTCGCTCTCTTGAATCCTCCCCTAGAATTGAGTCATTCCCTGGACATCCTTCTTTTTATCTACTAGAAACCCCTCTTCCCCGTGGTTCTTTGTGCAAAACCCAATATCTCATGTTATTGCTTATTTCTAGGGATAACTAAGGAGATGATGTCTCAAGGCCCGTAGGTTGTAGACATGGAGTATTGAGAGGCAGATCAACATGCATAACCCTTCAATCACCACACATCACTATACGATCGATGGCAACAACATCCACCACACCCAACTTGGATCACAGAGGACAACATGTCTTGCTACATGATGTAACAAGTCCAATATTGTGGTAAGTATCATTCTAATAAATGAAGCATTTGAACATGTTTCCAATGGTCCCTTCTTGATTTTGAAAATGTTTGCTTGGAAATTATTCCTTTTGTCTCATTTCACCTTGGTGGTTGATATGCCATCCTAGAAAGTGGCTCACCCTCAGGGATAGGGTTCCTATTGGGGGGTCTCCTTGAAGAGTCATTGTACCACTCCCATCCATAATTATCACTTTCCGCACTCATTTCCCTTCATTTCCTAATCTTTTGGGTTTTCGAGCATTATTGACCCAAGAAGGGATTGTACCTCATTTCATAGGAAGAGGGGATGACGTCCCGGAGGAAGATAACAACTGCTATAAAAGAATAAGAAACTAATGTTGAAAATAAAGTGAACACAACAAATAAGGACCATCAAAAGTCGATCCAACTTCATCTATACCTACTCAATTCCCGCTCGGTCCCAAATTGCAAATGCTAAAGCTTGAAACCTTATAAATGGGAATAGAAAATTATAAATAAATGAAAGAAGGGATTGGAAAGACGACTAAAAAGGGGCCTGGGAAAAACAACAGCTAAATAATAGGTAACTCAAGAGCAAGCACACCCTCAACAAAGGTGCTCATAAGTGAGACACTGAGCCTTGTATGTCAAGAAACCCCATGCCCAAAAGTTACACCCCCATCCACTTGACATTCTCTTACATGATTTAGAAAGGGTATTCTTGGGAAACACCCCTTGACTTGGGGAATGATATACCCAATACGTCATCATGACAACCCTCCCATATTTAATTTTGGTAAGTTGTATAAGGTCTTTGAGATTTTGTTTATTTTGAAAAGGGGTGATTTGATGCACATGTTTGGGTGGTTATTTTATTAGATATGGCTTACTTGGCATGATATGTGTGACTCGTGGACCCTTGGAGGGTGAATCTATTTGTATTTGCAAGGCTTTGACAGGTGGAAGTTTTTTTCATGGAGGCACAAGGTCACTTGGACCTTCATTGGGGCATGAAGGCCACATGTTGGATGATGTGCCCCCTCTCCTTAGATACATGGCAAGAGGAACATTTCCTTTGGAGGCACTTGGACACCATGATAGGATATGTTTCCATCCTTTTTCAACCCAATGTTGGCCTTGGAAGGCCCCAAAAGTCACCTTATATGCCCTAGACATCACATGAGGGCCAGGGTTTTGATGGGGTCTCTCATGGATGATGGTGATGTGGCATGGTTTGATGGAGAGAGAGAGAGAGAGAGAGAGAGAGAGAGAGAGAGAATTGTCATGCATTATAGAACTTGGTAGCATGGAATATGGCTTTTGGAGGCCCAACATTCTTCACCCCAAGTCAAAACGTCTCTCTTAGAGGCCTACTGTCACCCTTTAGGGCATAACGTCACCCCTAAAAAGGGAAAATTTACTTTATGATTTTTTAATTTTGAATTATAAAAGGAAAATAGAGGAGGTCAACCTCCCTAATTTGTGATTGACTTTAGATATGTGGACAAATTGGTTTTACAAGGCCTTCTATAAATAAAGGCCTTGTCATTTTTCATTTTGATAGAACTCACTTGAGAATTACATATTACATGGCTGACATTTTATCCCTACTTGTGAATTTTTCTCTATATATCTCTTGAATGTCTCTTGGATGCTATTACTTTTTCTATTGGTGAATATAAGTAAGGCATTATTTCTTGGAAGGCTTGTTATTGGTATTTTGGTGGAATATATTTGATAAAGAAGGGTTTCTTCATGTTAGTCTTGGAATTGGTAAGGAAATTTTGCATTTATCATTTGGTTTCTTCTTGTTTCAAGCATTGATTTGTCTAGAACCTTGGAGGATTATAAGGGAATACACACTCCATCAATTATACCTCGTTATCTTCGAATAATCTATATTTTTGAAAAGGTTGCTAGGAGGAGTAGAAGGGCTTACACCCTCCTAGATTTACCTTGCTAGTTTTGTTTGCTCTAGGGAGTAAAAGGGCTTACACCCCTAGAGAAGTAAAAAAACTAGCTCTTACACAAGAGACTCCATAACCCAATTGATTTGGCACTAGTCTAAGTTGCATTGGAGATATAATATTCTTGCATTGGTATACATGAATTTCTTAGATATTGCAAGTGTTCAAGTTAGAATCAATTCTTCATGCTTTAGGATTCTTTATGCCCTAAGGGAATCTAGTTTAGCCAAGTAATTCTCTTTTCTATTACAAATTAATTCTACAGCCATTAGGGCTTCTGCAAAATCACATTTTCATCATATATTGCTCACTATTCTATCACTAAAATTTACTTGTAATCCTTGGTAATTGTTTGGTTGGTTATTGGCTAATTGTTGGGTGGTTTACTTGCTAATTTATGTGGCTAGAATTTGTTTCCGTAGAAATTGTTTGCTACAGCCATTAGGATTTTATAAAACTTACTGCTAACACTACATAATAACCCTCTAATCATCATCAAAGTCTTGGTTAAATCATTGGAAGTTTAACTAGTTATTTCTAGCTTTGCTTCCATCATCTTGTACTTGATTTTGATGGTTAAATTTATAGCTATTATTATGATTTGTTTCATATATATATATATATATATATATATATATATATATATATATATATATATATACTTCTGCAATTTGGGATCGAAAGTCTTCTTTCTTGATTCCCTTGGGTTTAAGGATTGTATATCTATCATTTGTCTTGTTCTAGGTAGGGATAACATTGTTTTGTAGGTACACAACACTTGAAAACCATTCTCCATCTACAAGACTCATTCTCAAGCCTTGCTCCTTCTCCAATATTGACCTATAGGGTGTTCATCCATCATTCTCACACTTTCCATCCCAATCCCCCTAGGGTCACCGATATTCCTCCCTTGTGGTGATTTCATCATCACTAAAGCGAGGTGAGTGTCTATATGAGGTGACAGTGGGTAGGTACTCCCATAGTTGTCACACTTCTGTAGATTGGGTTGGGATTTTCCCAAGCTATAGATTGTGTGATAACATCTCCCAACCCATGTAATGAAATCACACGATCATTAGTTGTATGAGGAAAAACACCTTGCACAAAATCAAGTTTCACCTAAGTGGATGAAATCGAGAAAGGAGGAGAAACCCTAGCATCATCATGTTGGAAAAACCCTTTTTCCATTGATGAAGACAACCTTGGAATATCTTTAGCATTTTTTTTCTAGCCCCTCCAATGACCCTTGTTTGGTCTATACTATATAAGCACTTTGCATCTCCTACATGGCTTCAACCTCGCACCAAAATCAAATCGCTCTGGTCCAAGCCAACGAGAGACATGCCTCATTTATTGAATTTATACTTCTCTAGATATCAAGCAACTCTTGGTGAGACCTGAAAACTAATATATGACTCGAAGGGTCACCATCACCACAATCTATTAACTTGTGGCCTTCTACCATGACATAAAAGAGTTTACGAAGACCTTAGATATAATCATATAAGACAAAGGCAAAGGCCTATAGTGATCCTAGAACAAACCACATTTCAATCTTCTTTCAAGTGCCATATGCCTTATTGCAAACCAAATGATTCAATCAATGATTGCATGATTTTATTAATATTTTAAATCGATTCTTTGGATTAAACGACATTTTTAAATTTACTCTTAAATATTTTTACTAAAATTTTCATTAATTGATAATATTGAAATTATACTTTTGTGATTTATAAGGTGGACATTATTTTATCCCACTTATTATTGCCATTCACATTTGTCCTACATGTATAGAATACTTTCCTTTTGTGACTTATAAGGTGGACACTACTTTTGTGATACCTATGATTATTTATAAGGTGGACATTAATGCGAGCCATGGAGTCGTTGAGAAACAAAATTATTGTTGCCAATTGCACTTGTCACACATGTAACAAGTGTTGTGTGGAAACATAGTCCCTACCGGGTTGAATTGGGATAGGAAAAAGTAGCGGAGTTAGATGGAAACTGCAGCGGAGATGTGGCAAGAAGCATGAAGCAGAAGTGGTATCCATGTAGTAAATGACACGTGGCCTCTAGAGCCCCATTTATTTGTTGAAAGTATATAATATATTTTACTATGTTGAAAATTTCTGTATATTTTGTATGTATATTAAGAAAATACAATTCCTGCATAGTGGAAGATAAAAATTTATGACGACATAAATATAAAAGGAGATACAAAAACAATTTAATTTAAAATATATTAAAAAAGTTACATGTTCCTGGAAATTTAAATGCATTTGTCATATAGACTGGTGGAAGATAAAAATGTACGAGGACATAAATATAAAAGGAGATAAAAACCAATTTTATTTGAAATATATCAAAAAAAAAAATCTGTTACATATTCCTAGAAATTTCAATGTGTTTGTCATATAGACTAGGATTGGGGATCCCGCAGACCATAAGAGAAATATGTACAAGAAACAAGACTGTAGAAAGAAGAAGTGGGCGATAGTAGAGTGTAATACCTAAAAATAATAAATTGAAAGGTATCGATCTTTGGCTAGACATTTCTATTTTAAAAAGTGGAATAACTAGGTTGATAAACAAAGCAGGATGCGATCAGTGGACTTACAATGATGGTACATATGACCCCTTTTTTTATTTTCTTGCTGATGCCTTTTCATTGATGTCGTCGACGACTACTGGAATCGTGGAAACTGCCTGTTGCCTTTTGTCAACGACTTGCTTCAATTCTCTTTCGAGTGATTCTTCAATGTAGCTTCTCATTGGGGTGATGTTGATCTCATTCCATATTTTTATGTTGAAAAGTTCCTTTTATAATTCCCCGAATTCAAAAGAAATATTACGCAGAGCCTAATAAATTTCCTCATTCTTTATTGAATAATTGACTAGCCAGTTGTCGATGTCATCTTGACCATATTCAAGGATGCTGTAAAACTTTTCCAAAGACAACACCTTAAAAATATCAACCTGTTTATCAAAGTATTTCCTATTTAAGGGCAAGGAGTTGACGATTAAGTTGGGGTCTTGGAAATCGTTGGTCCTTTCGGCCAAGTTTATTCTAGACAACTTTGTGAATAATTTTTCTTTCTTTGATATGGCTTGTTCACATGACTAAAAAATGAGATGCAGGTTCTTCACTTTTTCTTTCCAACATGATTTTAATTGATCGATACGGTTTTTGGATGGGAGATCTTCTTGTCTTCTTATTGTTTATGTCATGTTGTTGACAATGGTGCCAAAAGTAAGGATCGTGTTTAAATAGAAATGTTCTTCATCTTTTAAATCCACCTGCAAATGTTCGAGCAAGTTATGTGCCCTCATTCCAAGGGAAGTCATGGTTTGTGATGTTTCCCATGCCTCAGTAACCAGTTCCATTTTTTTCTTGATATTATTCTCCACATATCCTCTACACAATGCAAGGAGGTTGGAGGATCCTTTTAACTTGGTTGTAGGGGTGGCAGGCATGGATATTGCCAAAGGATTGGCAAGCAATGGCATAGGAATCAAAGCCTCTTCCAATTCCTTGACCTCGTCCTTCAGTATGGCATTCTCGGCCTTAATGCCTCCAATGGAATAATCAAGTGCATATGCGGTCGCTATGTGAAGTCAACAGATTTGGGATGATCGCATGTTTGCAAGGTTAACCTATGCACGAGATTTTCCTTTCTTATTTTTTACATCTTTTTTTTCCATAATCAATTTTTTGGACTGGCTGTATAAAACAACGCTCTAGAACACGAAGGATTCATCTTCTTCAAAAATTTTGGTATCATATATGTCCATTGGACAACTATTCTGTATCGCATCTCCAGGCTGATCAAGGTAGCAGAATACTCTATCCAGATCAGGCGCAAGTTCCATGTTCTCACTCTGAATTTTGGGCTCTTCTGCCTGTCCCAGAATTTTTTTTCTCTTCTTGTCTACTGGAAGCTTGTGAGAACTATCAATTTTAGAGTGAGGAGGGTCATTATATCCTCCTTCGTTTGAATAAATATGAGTTGCTTTGTTGTTGTGGTGGGCCGTTGGAGCGATGCTCCGAGATTTCGTACTTTTGGGACTGTCATTCATCGATTGAACACTCTTCTCACCGGGGCCTTTTCCTTGTTACTTGTACAATTTAGTGGTTCTTTTCTCGCTGACATCAGAAGCAGGAGTGTTTTCACCAATGTCTTTGTTTTCGGTCAGGTGTTTTTTGAAAAAAAATTGTCGAAGCCAAGTGTTTGTAAATGTTGTAAAAACAATTATTGGGGTCGAACCCTCTTAGGATTTCAGCATATCTTAGGTTCAATTTTCTAGAATGGGCTACAAATTCATCAATTGTGTTGACGTTCCTCAACACGAAGTCCCCGACTTTCCAAGGCAGAGGAATGAACTATTTTTTTCTCTTCTCTTGGAATAGATGCAACCAGTATTTGTATTGCCTTGCTACTTCTATAAAAAAACATTCCGTCTGTAATGTAACATGGAAGGAGAGCATGTTTTTCCCTGGAGCCAAAAATCCTTATCACAGTGTAATTATCCAAATGTTCAAGTGTCCCTTTCCTATCCAAAAAATTGGTTTCCTGTTCAGATATGCGGGGAGCATCTTCTCCTAACAACAAAACTTTGAAAACAGACACAAAGCCATTAAAAACCTCATAAAAATAGTGGGAGGCCTTGTGCTTCCACAAGGCCTGGTACCAGAACGTTACTGGGTCGAATTCCCAGTTGACCTACTTGGACAAAGACAGTTCTGGAAAATGGAAGCAATGTGCTATCACAAAAACTAAGTAGGATGACATATAAAATTTCTTCTCCTTTTTGAAGCTTGACAATTGGGAACAAATTTCATGGGAAATTAGCTTGCCCCAATAAAAAATGGCTTTTTCCTTGACTGTGAAATAAAAAATATAAAGAGCCATCCAGGAAATAGTTGTTGTGGACTCCTGTCTCATTATTCTTGTAAAAATACAAGCAATTTCGTGGAATGGATTTCTAAATGAACTAACCTGCAAGCTTATGATATATTAAGGAATTACCATCAGCTCTTCCAAGAAATCAGGCAAGAGGTCCAACCCGTTATTATGCTTTTCTAGGAACTGCTTGGACTCTTCTCCTTTGAACTCCAATGTTGGCTCCGACAATCTTAACATCTGGCGGAAGACCTGAGGTGACAAAGAAACAAAAGAGTGGCCCCACAGTGGAATAATTCTTTTGTTTGAAACAAATTTATCAATGCACCAAGAGACCATTTCCTTACAGTCATAAAATTTAGGGACACAACTTGCACGAGCAATCCCAAAGGTCCAAATTACTTTGTTCTGGGTGGCAGGGGATGAGTAATAAGAATATGCCCCAAACCACTGGAAGTTTTGGTCCTCGCGCCTAGAGATGTTCATTGTATCTCCACAGAATTGTTGTCGAGATGATGCCATAGGTTTATGAGAACGTTCGTTTTCTCCAAATGATGGTTGAAATGAATAGTTGGAGGCGATAATATAACTCTCCGCAAAATGTTTGTTAAATTCTTATGAATGGGAAAGCTCCTCGAGACTTTTGTCGATTAATGACAATTTGTATGGGTGTTGCATGATGAACTATTAGCAGTAAATATTACTTATTGCATATTTAGAAGTGGGAAGGTGGCAGGTACGATGAAGAGAAATTAAGGATTGGAGGTTTCGTGAACGTGCCAATCCGACGATGTGCGAACAACATTTCATTATTTTGAAATCAACACTCGGAAGGGATAATATAACCCTCTACAAATCTTGGTTTAATGTGTATTCATAGGAGATATCCTCGAGCCTTTCACCCATAAATGAAAATCTATATGAGTCCTGGACGATGAGCTGTTAGAATTAAATGTCACTAATTGCATATTTAGAAACAAGAGATATATATATATATATATATATATATATATATATAATTTTTTATTATAAACAAGTGTGAAGGTCACAGAGACGGGAAGAGCAAGGAATGAATGGCAAGGTCTAAAAAGCGGTCGGACAGGATTCAAAATAGGGTTACAGGGGATACTCAGGAGAGGTGAGTGTCCCACGGTCAAATTTTATGTATCAGAATTTTTGACTGCAAAATGTGTAAAATGGAAGAGAGCATGATGGAGCAATTCAACAGCCAGTTTTTATACTTGCGGAATTCCAGGAAAATGGCTAAGTATGGAATAGGGAAATGGTCGGTCAGACTCATTTTCAGAATCGATGATTGAATATTTTGTGAACGGACCAACCCAATGATGCGCAAATGACATTCCATGATGTTTGAAATTAACACTCGGAAGGGATAATATAACCATCCAGAATTTTTGGTTTTATGCGTATTAATGGGAGATTTCCTCAAATCCTGGCTTAGCATTAGCATTTTCTAATTGCATACTTAGAAATAGGATCTTATATATAATTTCTAATTGCTAATTTCAAAAGGGCACAGGCACAAGAAACAACGATTAGGAATTGGATATTTCTTAAACCTGCCAACCCGACGATCTGGGAAAGAAATTGAAGAAATGGCGAAGTATGGAGAGAGGACATACAAGCTTCAAAATGGGGTGACAATAGTTCCACACGAGATGTGAGGACCCAAAGGTCAAATTGTATGTCTCATAATTTTTCAGTGCAAAATGTGTACCACGGAAGAGGGCATGCGAGTGTCCGATGATCAAATTTTATGTATCGGAAATTTTGACTGCAAAACGTGTAAAACATAAGAGAGCATGATGGGGCCATTCAGCGGCCGGTTTATCCCGGGAAAATGGCTAAGTATGGAATAGGGAAACGGTCGGTCAGACTCGTTTTCAGAATCGAGGATTGAAGATTTTGTGAACGGACCAACCCGACGACGCACAAATGACATTCCATGATGTTTGAAATTAACATTTGGAAGGGATAATATAACCATCCAGAAATTTTGGTTTTATGCATATTAATGGGAGATCCCCTCAAATCCTGGTTTATCATTAACGTTTGATAATTACATACTTAGAAATAAGATCTTATATATAATTTTTAATTGCTAATTGCAAAAGGGCGTGGGCACAGGAAACATCGATTAGGAATTGGATATTTCTTGAACCCGCCAACCCAATGATCCACGAAAGAAATTCAAAGAAACAATGAAGTATGGAAAGTGGATGGACGTTCTTTAAAATGGGGTGACAATAGTTCCACAGGAGACATGAGGACCCGATGGTCAAATTGTATGTCTCGGAAGTTTTCAGTGAAAAATGTGTACCATGGAAGAGGGCATGATAGGTAGAATGTAATACGAAAGACGATATGATGTGATTCTGGTTGTAAATTTGTATATCATGGAATCAAGGCACTGTTGCAGTTCATGGAACAATAGAAGTGCAATCTAGAGCCCACCTACCGAGAATTCACGGTCGAAGAAGTGGTTAGGTATGGAATAGGGAAGTGGTCAATCGGTGTCGTGATATAAAATCACGAGTGAGAATGTGAACCTGCAAGTCCACCTACCCGCGCAGCTAAACATTTTCGGAAAAATGAATAAGTGACGAGAAAGATAAAGTTTAGGGAAAAGAGAAACAAATATTTGGTTAAGTATAGAAGACAGAAAAGAAGGGATAATATATTCACATCTGTAATAGATATCCCATTTCCTGGAAAGATATTTTCTGCATGTTTCTGGAGAAGTTATATACTTATTGCATATACTTGGAAAGAAGTATGAAGGTGGAGGGCACAAAAAACAACGACTAGGAATGGGAAATTGTCTACGATCCACAATTTTTTTTTCCATAAATGGTCATGGAAAGCGATCGGATGGGTTTCAAAAATGGCTGACAAGGGTTCCTGAGGAAACATGAGGCCTCGATGGTCAAATTGTATTGATCAGAACTTTTGAGTGCATACTGTGTAACATGGAAGAGGGGTTGATGTAGGAAGTCAGAAGATGGCCTCCAAGATAGGTTGGCAAGGGTTACCGAGGAGACATGAGGGCCCTACAGTCAAATTGTATTGATTAGAAATTTTGAGAGCATACTGTGTAACACATAAGAGGGGCTGATGTAGGAGTCGTGAACTCGCAAGTCCGCCAACCCGCACAACTAGAAATTTTTAGAAAACTGACTAAGTGACTAGAAAGATAAAGTACAGGGAAAAGAGAAATGAGAATTTGGTTAAGTATAGAAGACAAAAAAGAAGGACTAATATATTCACATCTGTAATAGATATTCCATTTCCTGGCAAGATATTTTTTGCATGTTTCTAGAGAAGTTATATACTTATTGCAAATACTTGGAAAGAAGTGCGAAGGTGGCTGGCACATAAAACAACGACTAGGAATTGGAAATTGTCTGAACTTGCCAACCCGACGATCTGCGAAAGAGATTGCAAGAAATGGCCCTAGAAAGCGGTCGAACAAGCATCAAAATAGGTTGACAAGGGTCCTGGAGGAGACATGAGGGCCCAACGGTCAAATTATATTGATTGGAATTTTTGAGTGCATACTGTGTAACACGAAAGAGGGCTGATGTAGGAGTCTGGAATTCAATTTGTATATCTTGGAAGCGGGGGGGACTGTTTGCAGGTCAAGGGACACTCGAAGTGTTGTCCGCATGTCCGGGAATCTGCAAGAGAAAAAAGTTGGGTAAGTATGGAATTGGGGGCGCAAAAGAGATTCCAAGAAATGGAGAAATATGGAAAGAGGACACAGGGGCTTCAAAATGGGGTGACAATAGATCCACAGGAGACATGAGGAACTGAAGGTCAAATTGCAGGTTTCAGAACTTTCGTGTGCAAATTGTGTATCACAGAAGAGGGTATGATGTGGGACAATGGCAACAAATTTGTATATGGCGGAGGTTTGGGTGCTATTTGCGGGACATAGAACAATAGAAGTTCAATATAGAGCCCCCCTGTTCGGGAATTTGCGATCTGAAAAGTCCCTAGGCATCGAATGGCTACTGGTTGGTCAGAGTTGCATTTTTGGAAAAATGAATAAGTAACGAGAAAGAGAGAGTAGAGGGGAAAAAGAAACAACAATTTGGCAAAGTATAGAAAAGGTAAAAGAAGGTCCAATATATTCAAATCTGCAATAAATATTCCATTTCTTGACAAGATATTTTCTATATGTTGTTGGAGAAGTTGTATACATATTGCATATACTTGGAAAGAAATTTGAAGGTAGCGGGCACACGAAACAACAACTAGAAATTTGAAATTTCTTAAACCCACAAACTCGACGATCGACCAAATAAATAGCAAGAAATTGTCAAGTGTGGAAAGTGATCGAACGGGCTTCAAAATAGGGTGACGGGTTCTCGAGGAGCCGTAAGGCCCCGAGTGTTAAATTGTATATATCAGAATATTTCAGTGCAAAATGTGTAACATGTAAGAGGGGATGATGTGGGAGTCCAAAAGTAAATCTGCATATCGCAGAAGTCGAAGTGTTGTATGCAAGTCACAGAACAATGGAAAGTGCAATTTAGATAAAGGGGAAGCGCTCGGTCGAAACGCGTGAATCTGCCAACCCGCGTAGCAAGACATTTTTGGAAAAAATGACTAAGTAACCAGAAAGAGAAACTACATGGGATAAAAGAGTGGGAAAATAGAAAGGCAGAGAGCGATTTTCGTAAGTGGGAATTGGTTTCAAACAAGCCCCATTGTTGCAAAACCATCATTTTCTAGTAATTGTCGGCAAATTCTTTGTTGAATATTAGATTTTATTGCAACTTGTGGGAGTAAGTGTGTTCTTGATACATTCTTCCATGACTATAAAATATTAACTTAAGTATTAAACTTCTTGTATTATGGGTTGTTAGCATTAAATATTAATAATTGCATGTCTAGAAACAAGAATGACGATCTTGCTGCAACATTGTGATTTGGTATTGCTATGTTCTATCTACATTATGAATAGAATTGAACGTTGGTTTGAAACTGTCTAAAATTCATTTTTTGTTTACATAAAAGCTTGATGGATCGACACAGTGCATTGTCATATAATTGTTAGATCTGCTCCATTTTAGAAAAAATGCCTAAGCAAATACAATATCAAAGAATTACAAGACTACCGAACCTGTTGGATTACTGAGAGGGGGGGTGAATCAGTAATAATGTAATTATAATCCTTTTTCTTCAAATGTTATATCAATGTAGAATTATTATCCAATAATGAGCAGTAATAAATAAACAATCACACACATACACAGTACACCAATGTTTTACGTGAAAACCCAAATCAGGAGAAAACCACAGAATGCTTTTTCTTATATGTCTTGAAGAGTTACATTCATTGGAAGCACCAACTTCCTTTTCTTTCCAGTTGCAACTGGAAGGAGGCTCCAACCCCCTAGTTTCTCAGGCTACAACCTAAGGGAAGCTCCAACTCCCCAAATCTATGGCTACAACCCCCAATGTTCTCTGACTACAACCGGAAGGTGGCTACAACCACCTTTCCTTTCCCCATCCTTCCACCCTAAAGTAGAAGTAGAATGATGGAAACACTGCCACACTATCATTGTGAGATATACCACTGTAAATCTGTACCAATAAATCTGAACCATGCATGACCATGCATCAACCTGTACCTCAACCTATAATCAACCTTTACCACAAAAAATTGCATCAACCATGCACCAACCTGTAATCAACATGTACCATAAACAAGTGCATCAGCCATGCACCAACCTGTAATCAACCTGTACCATAAACAAGTGCATCAACCATGCACCAACCTGTAATCAACTTGTACCATAAACAAGTGCATCCAACCATGTGCCAAGTATGTACCAATCATGTGTCAACTACTCCTCAACTATGACTCATCAATATGTACCAACATCATCAACTATACACCTCATGTATGTGCACCAACTCATCAACTACTTGTCTCAACCATGTACTCAACATGTACCTCAACCAAAAGCCCTCATCAATTTCATCATCCAAATCTG
>ML797171.1:175620-186746 GCA_009831015.1 Picea engelmannii | reverse complement strand
TTATGAGGACATTTGTTAGAAAAATGACCAATACCATCACAATTAAAACAAATTAAAGGAAGCTTACCTCTATACCTACCGTTGGTTCCCTTGTTCAGTCTTTTGACGAAGTTGGCCACTTCTTCATCATCTTCCGAGATGTCGTTGTTGTTGCTATATTCTTCTTGTTCCTTTTTATTTTGCTTTGATCTTTTGGATGCTTTGAAGGCTGCTTCTTTTACATCTGGATTTTCCTGTTCAGTTCTCATCTCATATGCTGTGAAGATTTCATGCAGTTCGTGACGAAAGGACTGTGCACAGTGTACAATAAGTTTTGAAAGTAGAGGACATGGGTGGAAATGTGCCTAGGATTTATATAGTGTTGGATAACAAGCAGGTTTCCCTCCAATCATAGATGATTGAGGTGGAAGGTAATATTAATTACCAACCCATTGCTATTTTAATAAACTTAGGAGCTAGTCATAGTTATCTAGATCCTAAAATGGTGGAAATATTCCATTTGTCAAGAAAGAAGCTTGGGAAACCCTGGTTGGTGTAGTTAGCTACAGGATCCAAGAGAAAAAATCAATGAGATGGTTAAGGCATGTCCATTGGAGATGAATGGATTGCACAAAAAGGTTGATTTAAATATTATACCTTTGTGCTCATATGATTTCCTCATTGGTATGGATTGGTTGGATGAGAACCATGTTGTTATGGATTGTTACAATAAGGAATTTACTTTCCTGGATGAGGAAGGAAACTTAAGATCAGAGAAGTTTCAGCTTTGCAGTTGAAGAAAAGTTACAGGAAAGGGTGTCAAGTATTTGCAACGCACATGGAAGAGGCACCTAAGGATCAAGTGTCATGTGTGGAAGACTATGCAGTATTGAAAGAGTTTTGGGATGTCTTTATAGATATACTAGGATTACCTACTAAAATAGATATAGACTTTTCTATAAATCTGATGTCGAGATTTGCACCTATATCCAAGACACCTTATAGGATGAGTACACTGGAACTGAAGGAGTTGCATATGCAACTTGAAGAGCTGCTGAAGAAGGGGTATATATGCCCAAGATTGTCACCTTGGGGTGCACCAGTTTTTTTCATGAATAAGAAGGATGGTACACTAAGACTTTGTATTGACTTTGAGCAGTTGAACAAGGTAACAATGAAGAACAAGTATCCTTTTCCAAGGATAGATGACATGTTTGATCAGCTGAGAGGCGCATAGATATTTTCCAATATAGGTCTCAGATCTGGATATCACCAAGTAAGAATAAAGGAGGAACACATCAGTAAGACTACCTTCAGAACAAGCTATGGTCACTATGAGTTCACAGTGGTGCCATTTGGGTTTTCAAATGCACCAACTGCCTTCATGTGCTTAATGAGTGGAGTTTTCAAAGAGTATTTAGATAAGTTTTTCGTTGTATTTTTGGATGACATTCTTATTTATTCAAAGTCTAAGGAAGAGCATGATCAGCACTTGAGGATGGTGTTGCAAGTTTTGAGGGAGCATCAGCTTTATGAAAAGTTGATAAAGTGTTTGTTTTATCAATGACAGATTCATTACTTGGGTCATATTATTTCAGAAGAAAGAATAGTTATGGACCCAGTGAAGATAAAATCCATTGAAGAATGGTCAACACCGAGAAATGTCACAGAAGTGGTATCCTTTATGGGACTTGCAGGGTACTATTTTTTCTTTGTTTATATTCAAAGCAAAGAGATATTGTTATATTATTCATAATAAAATCATATAAGCCACGAAACATAGAAATGATTCATAATGCCATCAAAGATCATATGTAAGCTCAAACAAGTCGTTAAAGTTACCATACAAACATCATATATATATATATATATAATGTTTGATACAATTATTCAAACTTATTCATGGATTTTAAGACACCATTAGAATCTAAATTATCTTCATGTGAATGATTGGATGAAGATGTAGATGGCCCATTTCCTTCTATATTATCAATGAGTGTGTCATCTGATCCTTCATGCTTTCCAAACATTTCAGATGTGAGAAGCCTTTTGCATCTATGGTTGGGTTCATCACACTCCCATCTTGCAACTATTTGTTGTTCCAACAACCTCTTGATAATATTTGTAGTCCTAGAGAGAAGAGTGTCTCTCTTTGTCAAATGGAATTCACAAACAAGTATGTCAACATCCTACAATTTTAATATTTCAATTGGTGACAATTTATATTTTGAACCTTTCTTATTCTCTTTCTATTGATTTGCTTCTCAACTACCAGCTATGGCTTGAAAACACCATTAAATGGGTGTGTATTTGTTGCATACAAATCTACTTCAATTGATACAACTTCTTCATTTTCTTTTTGACCTTTATAACTTTTTCAATCCAAAATGGATAACCACGTGGATCTTCAATCCTTGAATTACAAACATGCAACCCTCAAAATCCTGTACGAATCCCATGTAAATTTATTCCATGGATTTACATTGTGCACATGATCTTCTAGACCCAATATACACTTCTCTTTCCTATGGTTGTCAAGACTCAATAACACCTTGAGATTCATGTTGTACAAAAACATTTATTTCCCTGTCTTCATTTAGGATACTTTTTGGTATAAAAAAATGGAGTCTTCAAAAATGTATCTCCATTTTTTTAGCTTGAAATTATGTCACTTTGATATTTGAAAAAAGAGCCCCACCAAATAGAATTAACAACATCAAAGTACTCATATGTGTCTTTAATAGACTTTTTTATTTCTTCCAAGCATTCAAAATAATTAACATCTCTATTATGTCTTCATGGATTATGGATTTTAATAGTTGATTGCAATAACAATAAATTTGACACGTGCAATTGACGATATGGGATGAACTTCCGAAATGATGAACTTAATGAAGCCTCTATTCTACACTAGTTGAGTAGTGCTTGCCCCATATAAGTGTTTCCCTATCAATATTTTTTATACAGAATTGATCCTGGAATCTAATGTCATTAAGTTGTTCAATACATTTTTCTTCACGATGTGATCCCTAAATAAATATTCACATGTCAACAATGTCTTCCAATAGTGTGAAAAATAGATTTTGGACAATATGTTTTCTTAACAGTTTCAATTAATAATGGTAGGCTCTCAACATTCTTCTTCTTCAGTGTTACTACATAATGAATAAACATTTGATCAATATGGCCATTTGTGTTCCCAACAAGAATGAAACCAACTTTACCTTTTGAAAAATTCTTAGTTCAACAAGCATGCTTAGATATCCAAACACAATCTTTTTTTTATTTTCACAGTTGGTGTTGTCCAATTGTAGATATAGAACTTTAAGAGGATTACCATAGTAGTGAGTAAGAACATGATCAATTATTATGATAGTGAGAATTGTGTCATTGGGAATATTTTGAACTTTGAAGTAAACCCTTGGAGACATTTGACCATTAAAAACCATACAACCAAACAAATGAAACTGAATAAACTCCTCCTTTAAATCCGTTGGTGTACAGGTAAAATGTGGAAAAAGTTTATTTTTTAATCCATGCCATCAATTATCAAACCTATATATTTATCTAGAGCATCATAACACTTATTTGGGATTTATACAACTTTCGTTGTTCATTTGATTGTCGATTGCGATGCTCTTGAAGTTCTTATAATAAAAAATGCAAACAACATAAAATGAAAATATTAATAATGAGTTTTCATAATTGATAACTATCCAATTATAACAAATAATTTTGTAGAGACGTACCTCTTTCTACCCCTTTTGATTTCACCCTTCTTTCCTTAATAGGAGCACGTGTAATACAAACCCCCATCCCCAACTTCTTAGGAACATGGACATAGTTGAATTTTTTTTTCGATATATTGTAAGGAAAACACCACTTGGCAAATGTTTTTGTCAAAAAACATCTCCCTTCTTCATTTATAGTGAAGGTTTCTAGTGGAGGTGGGCAGCTAGGTTTTAACATAGGTTTTTTTTCGGTGCACTTAAATCATATTAGGTACCTCAATGTGCTTGTAAATGTGTTGAACCTGCACATAATAGATCTAGCTAGGAATTGACATACACAGTTGCAGAGAAAAGAAAAGCAGGAGAGAAAGAATGGAAGAATTATCATTAACCAAATGAATGAATGATAATTTACACATGAAATGCTCTGTATAACTCAACCAATGTGCATTGGAGGAGAATCCAATGCGCCATAGTGGTGGTCTAGAGTGATTTGGACACACACCAGCAGTTACGGGAGTAAACTGCCACCTAGTCTAGTCTCTCGGATAGTTACGGGAGTGAATTGCCACCTAGCAGAGTTAACTAGTCTATCAGTCTTTAGTTAACTGACTGAAACAGAGTGAAGTGAGGAGGAGATTAGGGAATCATGGGTAATTCACTAGTCTGGTGATGATCCCAAGGACAATGCACATTAGTTGGTGATGATCCCAATGTTGCATGGTGATAATCCCAATGTAGCATCTAGACTCCACTCAATTGATCAAGCTGAAGTGAAAACTGAAGAGAATATTCTCCCTAGAGGAATATTCTTCCTAAAATATAGGAGACTGAATAATGACTAATAAACATAGGAAAAACCTTAGGAAAAATAAATCCTAGGTGTGTTTGAAATAACTCCAACAATGCTCACATATAGGTCGCACCAGTGTATTCATGTATTGGCACACTGACAATTGTTATTACTATTTCATAATAAAGTATTGGTTTAAATCAATTCTAAACATACTCTGATCGACACATCTTTGAACAATAATCGCATCATCGCATCAATATATAAGACGCACTAGAGAAGGTTTAGACATTTTGTTATAAAATATAAGTTTTTAGTTAAAAAAATACAAAAACTTATTAGTGCACTCCCATATATGGTGCACCAATGTGTTTTGATATCGGCACAGTGTCGTCATTATTACTATCTATGATACAATATTGGTTTAAATCAATTCTAAACATACTCTAGTCTATGTGTCATTAAATTGTTAGCGTACTAGTGCATCATTATATATGATGCATTGAATAAGGTTTAGCCATTTTGTTATACAATATCAATTATATATATATATATATATATATATATATGTATATGAGTGTGTTGTTGCCATTAAGGGTACTTCAATGCATTCACATTATCGATGCATTGGAGCTCATCATTACTATCTCGTGACAAAATATTGATTTCAATCAATTATAATTGTACTTTAATTGATGCATCTTTAAATTGTAAGTGCAGAAATGCATAATTATATAAGACACATTGAATAAGGTTTAGATGTTTTGTTATACAATATTGAACTTTCTTTTTTTAATTACAAAAACTTATCAGTGTGCTTATTAATTATTCACGCACCGATGCATACTGACCCATGTCACACTGACTTACAACTTTTTTTTAAACTTAGTTATGTGTTGGAAACCTAGGAACACATCGGTGCATATTAATATCAAGTGCACCAAAGTAGGGTAGAATTTCAAAAAAAAAAAAAATGACAATTCATTTTTAACTTTCCTTCGGTGTTGCAAACCATACAAGCATCGATCCTCACCATCCCTATATGACCACCCCATTGTTGATGTTATTGTATTGTCGGATTTATTGATTCCTTCACTTCCTTGGTGGATTTGGTTCCTTTAGAATTTTAAAAACAAGACAAATTTTTCATTTTTTTCTCTATGTGGAAACCATGCCTCCTTTGCAAGAAAGAGACCAGGTAAATTGATTATTATCACCTCATTTAAATTTTTAGAAGTTTAAAATTTCAAATTATGGTTTAGTTTTCCTTTTTTATCAATTAAAAATCAAAATCAAAATCATGCAACGCATTCAAGTCATTTGGCTTGCACCAACCTATGTAGTTCATCCTTTTATTAACAAGTCGTGCCATTCTCAATGCATCCTGTCAAATAGAGCACAATATTGAAGCCATAGATTAAAATAAATCGTACACTTCTTCGACGATCTATACAATGTTAGGAGGCACTATTAGGTATGCTCCTATATATTGTAAGCACAATGATGATAAAACTTTATTACTATAGATTTTCCCTATTTTTTGGTGCTCTAGGAAATGTATAGAGGCACCATTGGCGATGCATTTGTATATTACAAGCACATTGTAAAGTTAAATTTAAAAAATACACTAATGAAATGTATATGTTAATAAAGGACAATGATGGCAACATCGACAACAACATGTTGACATGTATAACTCTGTACGTGGGTGGTAGGCCTGAGAGAGGGAGAGCGATATGTACCCTCATCCTATTATAGCACATACTTGTCTCCTTTTAAGGAATGTTTGCCTCTGCAAGTTTTATGCAGAAGCTACATCCCTCAAGGGGAACAAACACTTGTTGATGTAGTTTATTTATTGTTGGGATCATGCTAGGCACACATTTAAGGTTTTCCCCAATTTGTGCTTCCAGCCCATAGAGAATGATATTTATTTCATCATCAAGTTGTCTAATAGAGGGGAGGATTTTCCCCATTTCCTTGATCTGCCACTTGTCATTACGGGAGAGAATTAGTTGGAATATGTGCAAAGATATGTCAATGCAACCATCACTAATCCCAACTACTTCCAAGTTGTTGGGGAGAATTTTTGGTTACATTCATTCAATGCAGAGGAGATTAGGTACATGTCCCTTATGGTCATGACACTCACACACTATACCTTTGACAAGTAGGATATTAGTTCCCCTCTGATGCACTATGTAGATAGTTTATTTTAGAGGCCCAGATTGATCAAGTGATTTTCCATTTTTTGCAACAATTTTGTTCTACTCTAGAACGTTGTCATGCTATGTTTGATGGAAGGATTTTATTTCCCTTTTATTCAAGGCTAGTTACTTTATTTTAAAATAGGTTTTTAGTGACTCGATTAAAAATTTATCACCTCCCTCCTATGCCAATGACTAATGTTTGCATGTGCATGTGGGGGTATATGTTTCCCAAGAAGGGCCAACCAGAATGGTCATGTAAGTGTATGAGTTTAAAGGTATTGGATTTATTAGCTAGTGAGGATGATCATGTCCTTGACCTTATATAGTAACCATACATGTAACATCTCTCTCATGCGAGCACATGTTATCAACTTATTCTTTGAGGACACTTGCGTGCAAGTGATCAAACTATAGTACATGGTTATATATTTTGCTTATGGATTTTTATGATGATTTTGATGGTTGTGGCTTCATGTTATTTGATATATATGTATTGACAGATGCTATTGATGAGTTTTTCCTGAGTGTGCAGGACACTTGACATATTATGGATGTCGATGGCATCAGTGGACCTCCTTGGACTCGAATTGAGTCAAGGAGTGGTTTGTATTGGTTTGAGTATTGCATTTATGCATATGTGACATATGGTTGTTTATAGTATGATTTTGTATATGGATCTTTCACAGTGTTTCATTGATGGATGCAGGCCGACGAAATATTGCTAATATGACTCACACAAGGAGTAAAGGGGCCATGCACATAGACCATATATTGATGGAGAGGTGTGGCAGAGTCCCTGTCATAGCCTACTAGCACTCTCGTCGTGGCTCGAATTATAGGTTAACAATTACCTAGTTCGAGAGGTCCACGATGTCGTGAGGGAAGACTGAGACAGTCCCTCATGAAGATTTCTAAGGTGCGTGCAATAAGGCAAGGTCCTTATTCCTTACAAGCCCTTAGTCTCTCACAAGGTCTCCTAAATGGAGTGTTGACTCCAAGGGTTGGACAACTACCAAAACCAGTCAAAGGTGAGTAGCACCCTTGGAGCATGGAGTGTGTCTTGAAGGGCACGTCACGGAAATAAAACTTGAGTCAAAGAATCTAGGTGGCCTAGAAAACCTTGAGCGAATAATTAAACCTTGTAAAATCTTTAAGCATTGTTGGCTTTAATTGATTAATTAACGATTGAAATTATTAATTGTGAATCCCCAAATGAAAGTCTAAGCCTATTCAAAAATTAAGCCTAAGTTGGTAAGAAGACTAAAACTAAATTTATTAACTAAATCAAAATAGGAATGAGGTAAAGCAATTTAAGAAATTAAGAAAATGAAATAAACCTAAAGATTGATTTAATACACATATGTGCAAGAAAAATACCAAATTGGAATTTAAGATAAGAAAGGAATAAAGCTCCCCGGATGAGGCGACACGTAGTACATTAGTGCCACATAGCACGGAGCCAGGCCAGGCCATAAATAAGGCAGGTCAGCTCCCATACCTTCGTCATTAAGGATAGGAGCAAGCCTTAACCACCAGCCTCACGCCATGTGACTTCTCCCTCGCGTGAACAGACCGGCGGCAAAGACAGTAAATGTTGGGGGGGCGATAATGGAACATGTCCCATCGCTCCTCCCTGTTATCATCCAAACTTTCCTCGATGCTCTCCATTTCACCTTTGACTCGCACCAGGCTAGCAATTTCGAGCTCTAGTGTGGCCAACGGAACACCCCCTGCAACTTAGTCATTTGAATTTCCGTCTCGATGCCAGGGGAGAGGGGAAAGTCGTGACGTGGATCATCCTGGTACACCTTGGTTGTGAGACAGAAGAGACAACAGTGGTTGGAGAGAGCGTTATCCATGTCCTGAACTCAGATTGCGCGCAGAGAAAGGATGGCCTAGTCGTCTCCCAGGTGTATGTGGAGGAGGTCATCCCGGAGGAACCCATACAGATTCCTCCGGAGCCTCTTCTCTTCAAAGTGCTAAAAAACTGGCAACCTCCAAGAAACCTCGCTGAGGAAGACACTAAGGTAGTCACTACGGAGCACCCAAAACACAGCACCATGGAGGCACAATTGGAGGAGTTCCACATCTTCTACGTCAAGGAGGAGTTTCCAGACGAGCTCCTCCATATGACCGCTCAGGATGTTGCACTCACAGCTGGTTACAATTCTTCTAGATCCACTGAGAGCGACAAGGACCAGGGGAAGAAGGCAGGGGAACAGGGCCAGAGCATATCAATGGAACAACGGTGCGGGGCGAAAACAAGCGAGGTTGCGGATACTAAGGTGGGTGGCACATCTAAGGAGGGTGGCGAGGTCATTGTGCCACCTCCCATATCGATTGTGCAGGAATGGTTGCATGTTCCACCACCCTTCTTCCACCTGGAGCATTTAGAATTGATGTTTGATATAAGAAGCCAGATGGAAAACCAAGTCTACCGTGGCACACTCATGAGCCAACTCATAGACATGGTGTACGACGCTTTCTCCAATGTGCCAGCAGGGAAAAGATTTCTGACTTGTGTGTGGCCTTACGCTCTTCTAGCTCAGAATGGATCTCAAGATGAAGATGTCGACGTGGCCACCTCTAAGACCAACAGGTAATTTCTTTTGGTTGTGGCTATGGATTTGGTTAGCTCATAATTTTTACTATTTAATCTAGTTTCATTTTATGTCTTCCCAGTTAATGTACAAACTATAAGCCACCACCTGTCCTAGTTTCCTATGGGCAGGGCAGATGGTGGACCACCTCTTTTGGACATGGATATCCAAGGCTGCCAATTATTCTGGTTTCCGCTAACTTGCTGGAATAGCTGGCAGCCTAAGGATAGATGTTTATTTTTTCCAATGATATAATAGGATCTACCCTCTCTTTTTTACTTAAAAAAAAAAAAAAAGGAATAAAGTTGAAAGAATGCATACACATAGAAAGGTAACTAGAGTCTAGTTAACATAGTCTAAATAGAAGAAGATTCCTATTTTAACTCAACTTAGATTTGGTAAGGCGTCAGTCATTAAATGGGAATAAGGGGAATAAAGAGACAACTAGGAGTGATTTGAGGAGCACTTTTAGGAAAGGTGAGGGAAATTGACTTTAATTAAAATAAATTCAGGAATTTACTTGTGGAACTTGGGGTAAGGATGACAAGTGTACCGAGGGAATAATTCTAAATTATTTAATTAAAAAATGAATTAATGGTGCAAGTGGGAATGTGTCATTAAGGAAGCTCGTATAAAGAAAATGGAGGAGATGGGAAAGGGACACATGGGTTATGAGTAAAGTTATGCTACATAAATTTTGACCGATTTTACTTGTGAGAGTTGGGATACCCAGCTTGAGAGAGAGTGGTGTCTCTACCTTGCGAGGCAAGCTTAGCGCTAGAGTATTATGGTTGTGTGTGTGGCCCCTTTGTGGCTCGGGGGATAAGGGGGAAGAAGAGTACCCCTAGAGTTGGCTGGGAGGTACCGGTGATGTCTCTACGATTAACAAGTAGGAGGTTGGAAGGAATGCCATCGCGGAAGAACAACTTCGAATTTTTCACCATCAGTTATGGTATTTTTATTGAGTTTTGCAATTGTAATAGTTAAATTATAGATTGTATTCTAGAAGTTGTCGCAACTGTATTGGAATTTCTTATATCAAATTGTAAGTTGGATGGTTTGTGTGATATAGAATGTGTTATGCTAGTGTTTCTACCTTCTCCCTTTAAGAAAAAAATAAACTTGCGCTCATTGTTATCCATTCACCAATCCAGTAGGCTCTACTTGGGTTTGTTGCTATTTAAATTATGTAAATTCATAGTACGAGTTCTTGGCCACTGCCAATGTTGGGCCTATTATTATTTAATTTGATTTGTCTCTGTATAAATTCATTGATGTCATGAAGGATCTAATTTCCTAAACCCTCATCTAAGATTTGTAAGCAACATGTAGGGAATGATAGGATCCATGAACAAGTTCTCAAGACATTATAATCTAGGTTGGGATGCGCTCTTCTTGGGGCTCTCCCTTGTCTCCTTATGTGTGGACACTACCCTGTGACTGATGCGCAAGGATCAGTCCCTCTCGTAACAAAAACGGATTCCTTACTCGTTAAACTCATGTGTATCTTCGCCTTGAATTGTGGGATGAATTTTCCATCCTCTCTTGAGTGGGTAGGGGATTCGTGTTGGGGTTTGATTGCTTGAAGGGATGATTGATACTCCCTTCTCTAAATTGGATCACTAGCCACTCTACTTCCAGTGGACACTTTTATGATTGTTTACACCTCATAACCTGTTAAGGTCCTAACCCGCACATAGGTAGATTAATGTATTCGGATGTAATAAAGGTCAATATTAATAAGACCTTTCAATAAAATAGAATAAGGCGGATGTAAGAAGACCTAATAGAAGCTTCCGCTTCTAGAAGGATC
>ML797171.1:150060-168641 GCA_009831015.1 Picea engelmannii | reverse complement strand
GTTAAATTAATCTCATAATGTGAAAGGAGATAATATAATAATGAAATATTAGGTAATGGAATATCTTCAGACTTACACATATTTCAAACTTGTAAAAGCTCTTGCAAATATCATTACTTTAGCCAAGGGCTTGTTATTCAATTTTGTGGGCATGTTGTTCTTGAAATGCTAGAGTGAAAATTCCTTGGCATAGCCCATATCCTGGACCCTTTTTATCTTTTTTTATCTTAACACATTTCAAGAAAACTTTAGAATAGAGGGGATAAATTTACTTACATACTTGGAAGTGGGATCTAGGAGAAGTTTTCAACTGAACCCTATCCTTGTATTCACACCTCCTTAAGGGATTTATAACTTGTCAAGTTATTTCTCTTCTTATTTGGCTTTTTTTCTTGTTTTATAGTTGCTAATGGCGTTAAATATGTGGATGAATTTTATTTATAGATGAACTATTGTTGGAATGTTGTAGTTGCTAATGGCGTCAATTATATGGATGAATGTTATTTATAGATGAACTGTTGTTGGAATGTTGTAGTTGCTAATGGTGTCAATTATATGGGTAAATGTTATTTATAGATGAACTATTGTTGGAATGTTGTAGTTGCTAATGGCGTTGATTATATGGGTAAATGTTATTTATAGATGAACTATGATTGGAATGTTGTAGTTGCTAATGGTGTCGATTATATGGGTAAATGTTATTTATAGATGAACTATTATTGGAATGTTGTAGTTGCTAATGGCATCGATTATATGGATAAATGTTATTTATAGATGAACTATTGTCGGAATGTTTATAGTTGCTAATGGCGTCAATTGGATGGATAAATGTTATTTATAGATGAATTATGGTTGGAATGTTTATAGTTGCTAATGGCATCAATTGGATGGATAAATGTTATTTATAGATGAACTATGGTTGGAATATTTATAGTTTCTAAATGTGTCAATCATATTAATGTATGCTAATTATAGTTGAACCATTGGTGGAATGTTTCTTAGATGGTAATTGCGTCAATATATTGATGTGTGTCATTTGTAGTTGGACTATGGTGAGAATGTTTCTGAGGTGGCATTCGCGTCCATTAAATCGATGTATGTTTTTGGCAGTAGATTTTTGTCGCCCCATGAATGATGGACTATTAATATTGATTGATTGATCTAGTTGAATTTTGTCTTGATTGTATTAGTGGGATTTAGACACCTCCTTGTTCCTCAAAACAATCGCCAGCCCTGAGACCTTAAGTGGTCAAAATAAATCGGATGAATCATGGGCTTGAGCGTTGCTTATGTGTCATGGAGGTCCTAACCATAAAGGATAAGTTGGGCAGGTAGTTCTTTAAATGTTCAGTGACATGGTCAATCAGTTATTTGTATTCCGCTTCAAGTGATCGTGATGTGTTGAATCGCGTCGCTATTTGATAATGTTAACGCATTGATTATGCATTGTTATTTATTATGTCGATGCATCGATTGTTTCATTATTAGTTATGATGATGTGTCGCTTGTAATTCTATCAATTATGTTGTGACGATTCTATTAACCTAATGCAAAAAATAATATTTACCTATTGTACATCGTTTTGTTGTCGTAACGGCAGGGACGTTACAATACATAAGGAGGACTAGAGAGGATGTTTGAACATTCTATTTAATCAGGAAAAGCCACTAAATGTGAAAGGTAATATTATCATTATATTTTGATTAATCTAGTTGTATATTTATTTGTCTTATTTAATGCACGTGTAATTGATTGTTAGTTTTTGTTTAAATTGTATAATTATTGTTGTTTACTAGTTTGTAGATATTGGCATGTGTGTTGGGGAGGTGCTTCCCCATATTGATGAGGAGATGATTGAGGTTGATGAGTCACCTTAGGGGCAGAGACCAAACATGTCACACATGCCAAATCATAGATTTTGTTAGCATGTGATGGATGAGATATGTACACTTATGGATCACCATGAAGAAATGGTGCTTCTACAAGCTTGAGAGATCATGCAAGACCTTACGTTTTCACCAATATGGACAATCCTTCCCCATGATATAACATTATTTATGCATCATTTCATCGGTTCCCTCAATCTTCTTGAGAGGTTGAAGGATAGTCAGTCTTATTCGTCTTGTTCATCTTATGAGGACGATACTCCTCCACCTCCACCATCTCCTCCTCCAATGTACCAACCACAATATCCTCCTCTAGTAGATTGACCACCATCTCTTCCTCTAATAAACCAACCACCATCTCCTTGTCCAACAGAGTGAACACCATCTCCTTGTCCAGCAAACTGACCACCATCTCCTCCTCCAACAATCTAACCACCAGTTGTTACATCCATTGCACTCACTATTGATGTTGTAGATTCTATGGTATCACCATGTGATATAGTTTCTAGAGGAGAGATATGTCATATGCCGCATTCTAAATTATTATTTGATAAAGGCATTGATGCCTCTAGCTTTGGTGGTGGAGGAACTAATGCCTATTGCTCTAGTGTCAGACCTAGCTAGTAGTAGTTGACATGTATATATTTTATTGATTCAATGTATATTTGACATGTATATTTAATATTTATATTTAATTTGAGATGTATATTTGACATATATAACAGGTTCCTAGCCGACTGCTCAGGCAGAAACTATCTCAATACTTAATGAAACTTACAACACTTAATGGCTTTGATAGCAATTTTCAGAGTTTACTCAGAGTGCTAGGATCTTACACTTGAGATCAGTGTTTTTCGTTCACAACACAAGATCCCGAAGGTGAGTGAAGTGAAGAGGATACACACTACTCGACTTACAGACAGACTCTAAGACTTCGACTAGACTCTCTCTTGCTCTCTCCAACTCAAATGTCCCAAATGAGAGGGGTAGAGCCTTATTTATACAACTTTGAGCAGGTTACCAGTAGAAGAATACTGGCAACTGTCGGTTACAAAAAGATTCCATGAAGTGGATGGGGTAGTTGTGGACTACAGTTGTTATCTCGTCTCTTGGAGGCTCGGCCATATGGGGACCCATCACAACTTTTACGGAATGACTCTGACTAAAGTAATTATTCCATATCACATGAATACACTATGGAGTTCTACAGGAACCCACGGAACTGTCGGGACACCACTGTCGGCCCGATAGACATGAAAGGAATAACTTTATTACAAAGAGGGACCACTAGGCCCATCATGCTTCCATTATATTTATTATATTGTATTCAGCTACAGAATCAAAAGAGGCGTCACTATCATAACCAAAGTGACTACTAGGAGGAGAGCTGTGATCATTTGAAAAAGGTGGAAGCCCGCTGAAACATCTGTAGAAGGGAGATCCTTGCATAGCAGGAATCATATCATCATCTTGTACACATAAATCACCAAAATAATCACTTTTAACTTTGAAGCAAGGAGGCTGAGATGGTTCAGATTCTGAATGATGTAGTTCACTACCCATGAAAGATAGGTTGAAAACAAACCATCCTTCATAATGTGCAGCTTCATGAACTTCTTCTTGAAACCATTGAATGAAGGCTTCTTTACTGGTATTTCTAAAGAACTCAGCATCTCGAGGACAGTATGTCCAAAAAAGAATATATAACCAACTAGACCAGAAATAATAATAATCTTTGAACATTGAGCATTCAAAGGTTATCCAACAAGATCCATCAAATTTGGTTTGCAGCATAATCTTGCAGTAATCTTCATAAGTTATGGCTGTTGTATACAACATTATATATACGTGTCCTTGGAATGGTCCTCCAGTCATTATTCCTCTGGCAACATGTTGGCTAGTTCTGAAATAACTGTTATAGCTTTGTAGGTGATTATATGACTGAACCCAAAACTTTAAGATATTAATACAATCTGGACATGACTTTATACAACAGACTAAACACTCAAAACAATAACAATATTTACAACTTTTACACACTAGGATCCATTTGAATCCTGGTGGAGGAGCATCCCTTATGCCCAAGGAGGATGAAGCCATTTAATTGTATTGTCTTGTTCTTTAGGTGGAGCAGCTTCTCTTGTAAGCAGATCAGCAATGCAGTTATCTTTTCCTGGCTTATACTGGATTTTGAAGTCAAATCCGTCAAGCCACAGGCTCCAATGTAATATCATGTTATTTCCCTGTTCAAGCAATCTTTGATTAGATAACATTCCTTTCATATGTTTTAGGTCTATTCTAACAATAAAATGTACAGGTTTAAGAAACATCCTGAATTTCTTGATGCCATTTTTGACAGCAAGAATTTCTTTATGAGTGGAAGGATATCTTGACTCTGTATCACTGAAACATCCAGAAGTATATATACAAACTTCTTCCAGTCTCGGTCCATTCTTCTGTAATAGAACTGTTTCCCATGTGTCATTTGAAGCATCAGTCTCCAATATCAGTTGCATTGACATATCTGGAAGATATAATTTAGGCAGATTCTGGATTTTCTGCTTGATGATCTGAACGGCTTGGGTCATTTTATAATTCCATGGTAATGCATTACTGAGCCTTTTCTGCAGTATCCTGACGTCTTTGGATTGGTTTTCATAGAACTGCCAAATATAATTTAAACAACCAAGGAATCTTTGAAGCTGTTTCTGGTCAAGAATTTCATCAGGGAAATATGTTAGTTTCTTTAGTACATGGTCTTGTAATTCTACTTCTCCTTTGGATAGTATAATTCTCTTAGGCCAAGACTTTGTAAATAAGTGCTTACCATTAACTGTAGGAAATAGTTTTGTACAGCTTACAGTTTCTGGCAATACTTTAAAAATACCAAGTAAGTCCACTTTTGAGACAAGAATTGCAATTAAAGAGAATATGCAACAAGTTGAAAAATCTGCTCATAGTCTGGCCAGAATTCAAAAGATTATTGGTCATACTGAAAAGCATGGATTAGAGATCATAAAAGAAATTAAAGAAAAGATAGAATCATATTGTACATCTGACTATCCTAATGCTTTCTGGACAAGAGAACAATATTTTGTCAGTCTTCCATACAAAGAAGACTATGTTCCCAAACCTCAAAAGGCCTCTGCAAATCATATGTCTCCTACTGAATTAGAATATTGCCAAAAGGAGGTCTCTGAGTTATTGCAAAGAAAATTAATAGAAGTTAGTAGGAGCCCTTGGGCATGTCCTGCCTTCTATGTCAATAAACACAGTGAGCAGAAAAGGGGAAAACCAAGGATGGTTATAAATTATAGAGCATTAAATGATGCTTTGCTACCTATTAGGTTTCCTCTGCCTTCCAAAGAATTATTGTTTTCAAAAATTGGGAAATGCAATGTCTTTAGCAAGTTTGATTTAAAAATGGGATTTTGGCAAATAGGAATTGTTCCTAAGGACAGGTATAAAACTGCATTTGTTGTTCCTAATGGACAATACCAATGGAGAGTAATGTCATTTGGTTTGAAGAATGCTCCATCGGAATTTCAAAAACGAATGGATGATATCTTCAAGCATTTGAATTTTGTAATTGTATATATTGATGACTTACTGGTTTTCTCTACAGATTGTAAGACACATGTACAGCATTTAAAGAGTGTCTATGATCTATTATATAAACATGGTTTAGTGCTCAGTAAATCCAAGTTGTGTTGGGCACAAACAAAGATTGAGTATCTTGGTCTTATACTATCCAAAGGAGAAGTAGAATTACAAGACCATGTACTAAAGAAACTAACAGATTTCCCTGATGAAATTCTTGACCAGAAACAACTTCAAAGATTCCTTGGTTGTTTAAATTATATTTAGCAGTTCTATGAAAACCAAGCCAAAGACGTCAGGATACTGCAGAAAAGGCTCAGTAAAGCATTACCATGGAATTATAAAATGACCCAAGCCGTTCAGATCATCAAGTAGAAAATCCAAAATCTACCTAAATTGTATCTTCCAGATATGTCAATGCAACTGATATTGGAGACTGATGCTTCAAATGACACATGGGTAGCAGTTCTATTACAGAAGAATGGACCGAGACTGGAAGAAGTTTATATATATACGTCTGGATGTTTCAGTGATACAGAGTCAAGATATCCTTCCTCTCATAAAGAAATTCTTGTTGTCAAAAATAGCATCAAGAAATTCAGGATGTTTCTTAAACCTGTACATTTTATTGTTAGAACAGACCTAAAACATATGAAAGGAATGTTATCTAATCAAAGATTGCTTGAACAGGGAAATAACAGGATATTACGTTGGAGCCTGTGGCTTGACGGATTTGACTTCGAAATCCAGTATAAGCCAGGAAAAGATAACTGCATTGTTGATCTTCTTACAAGAGAAGCTGCTCCACCTAAAGAACAAGACAAGACAATTAAATGGCTTCATCCTCCTTGAGAATAAGGGATGCTCCTCCACTAGGATTCAAATGGATCCTAGTGTGTGAAAGTTGTAAATATTGTTATTGTTTTGGGTGTTTAGTCTGTTGTATAAAGTCATGTCCAGATTGTATTAATATCTTAAAGTTTTGGGTTCAGTCATATAATCACCTACAGATCTATAACAGTTATTTCAGAACTAGCCAACATGTTGCCAGAGGAATAATGACTGGAGGACCATTCCAAGGACAAGTATATATAGTGTTGTATACACCAGCCATAACTTATGAAGATTACTGCAAGATTATGCTGCAAACCAAATTTGATGGATCTTGTTGGATAACCTTTGAATGCTCAACGTTCAAAGATTATTATTATTTCTGCTCTGGTTGGTTATATATTCTTTTTTGGACATACTGTCCTCGAGATGCTGAGTTCTTTAGAAATACCAGTAAAGAATACTTCATTCAATGGTTTCAAGCTGAAGTTCATGAAGCTGCACATTATGAAGGATGGTTTGTTTTCAACCTATCTTTCATGGGTAGTGAACTACATAATTCAAAATCTGAACCATCTCAGCCTCCTTGCTTCAAAGTTAAAAGTGATTATTTTGGTTATTTATGTGTATAAGATGATGATCTGATTCCTGCTATGCAAGGATCTCCCTTCTACAGATGTTTCAGCGGGCTTCCACCTTTTTCAAATGATCACAACTCTCCTCCCAGTAGTCACTTTGGTTATGATAGTGACGCCTCTTTTGATTCTGTAGTTGAATACAATATAATAAATAGAATGGAAGCATGATGGACCTAGTGGTCCCTCTTTGTAATAAAGTTATTCCTTTCATGTCTATCGGGCTGACAGTGGTGTCCCAACAGTTCCGTGGGTTCCTATAGAACTCCACAGTGTATTCATGTGATATGGAATAATTACTTTAGTCAGAGTCATTCCATAAAAGTTGTGATGGGTCCCCATATGGCTGAGCCTCCAAGGGACGAGATAACAGTTGTAGTCCACAGCTGCCCCATTCACTTCATGGAATCTTTTTGTAACCGACAGTTGCCAGTATTCTTCTACCGATAACCTGCTCAAAGTTGTATAAATAAGGCTCTACCCCTCTCATTTGGGACATTCAATTTGGAGAGAGAAAGAGAGAGTCCAGTCTAAGTCTTAGAGTCTATCTGTAAGTTGAGCAGTGTGTATCCTCTTCACTTCACTCACCTTCGGGATCTTGTGACTGTGAACGAAAAACACTGATCTCAAGTGTAAGATCCTAGCACTCTAAGTAAACTCTAAAAATTGGTATCAGAGCCATTAAGTGTTGTAAGTTTCATTAAGTATTGAGATAGTTTCTGCCTGAGCAGTCGGCCAGGAGCCTATCTAATCTTCTTGTATTAGAAGACATAAGACTAAAAGCCCTGCTTTTCTTTGCAGTCATATCTCATTTAGTATATTTAATACATGCCTCCTACATGATCTGTGTAATACTCATATCAACAAATTAATATAAATAAGTTTTGTCGTGAAGTGGTTCTACTTTGGAACGAGCCTTGTGTCTGAAGTGTATGATTGTGAGATGTGCAAATATTACATATCAAGTGAAGTGATCTGATCGACTGTGGTCTCTAGCTGAAGCTGTAGGACAAGTAAGACAACCGTTGTTACCGTGTGAGGCGTTGAAGTGTTGCATAAGTCCTTTTCCCATAGTAAGTTTGATCTTACCACCTGGTATATTTTCTTACCTGCAATATTTAAAGTACTCTGTCAGAAGTTGCAGTAGTTCCAAATGGCTTCACAAAATGATAATTCTTCTTATGATTTGTCTGCTGATGTTAAATACAAACCTTCTAAGTAGTATACTCATTTCCTTAGTCAGTCTTCTTCTAATTCCTCTAAAGCCCTATATAATACTAGACTGATAGCTCAAGAATATGAGCTAGATGTTAACTGGCAAATGCCTGAAATTGAGCCTGATAAAATATATAAGCTCCCAATGTTCCAATTATATGCCACTACTCTCATTAGATATTGTTCTAATAATGTACCAATCTCTCTTGGAAAATCTGTCTATCAGATTCCTCTTATCCAACAAGCCGATATAGAATGGAGATTAGATCATGGCTATAAATATGTCCATATTGGATTGATTCAGTTTGGAATAAACCCTCTAGTCAGACCAGGTCTGGATACTTCTGTTCTCACATGTATAATTGATTCCAGACATAATACTTTTTCTGGCGCTCTAATTTCTGGTTTCCAAGCTCCGTTACATAATGGCCCAGTATGGTCTTCATCTCTTCCCAGATATCAAGTCTCTCTCTTTGATCCTTATATAAATTATCTTATGCAAGCCTATGTCCAGTTTGCTAGCTTTAATATGGCTGAAGGATCTAAGATTGCCCAACTTTATACGACCATCTGTCTTCGCTTTGTTTCCACTACTATGCCTGCATTGAATCCTAAACTCCTGCAGTGCGCAACTAACGAAAGTGTTATATATATATATATATATATATATATAGATAGATAGATAGATAGATAGATAGATAATGCATTTTAATATCATGTTGATGTTAGTTGATTTATAAAATGTTTATGTGTGTGTTAATGATCTTCAAAATAAATTTGAGATGTATCACTCATTCAAATTTAAAATTGCATATTTGACATATTTGTGATGTATATGTGACATTTATATTCATTTTGATATTATCATTCATGTATATTATGTTTTTTTATATCATGTTGATGTTGACGTTGTTTGACTTATAAAAGGTATTGTTATTAACGATTTCTCTATTTTTAAATTAAATTTTAAATGCATCGCCATTTAAATTTGTGACCCCATATGATATGATGTTTAACTCTACTTTTATAAAATCATTTAGTTTGGATTATGATTGTAAAATATGATAACCATTTAATATCATTATATAATGTTTGACCATTTTTCAAGGTAAAATTTGTGTTATGCAAGAAGATACAGTTATGTTGATTAAACATGTTTACAAATTTGATTAAATAATTCAATCAATGATTTCCCAATTTAATTAATGTCTTAAATCATTTTTTTAGATTAAATAATATTTTTAAGATCTATTCTTAAATATTTTTACTAAAATTTTCATTGATTTCGATAAAATTAAAATTAAAATTATAGTTTTGTGATACCTTTTGTGGTTTATAAGGTGAACATTACTTTATACCACTTCTAGCTTCCTTTCCCATCTCTTGTACATGTATAGGAGACTTACCTTTTGTGATATATAAGGTGGATATTACTTTTGTGATACCTTTTGTGATTTATAAGGTGGACATTACTTTTGTGATTTGGTGGACATTAACGCTGGCCATAGAGGGTTTGCAAAACAAATTTCTTGTTGCTAGTTGCACCCATCCCACATGTAATAAGAGACTTACATTTTGTCATTTATAAGAAAGGGTGATTATAATAACATTGATATTTTGTTTAGGTAGGAAGCTCTAGCTCATGTGGCTCTGTGATGGTTTGGTTGATTTATAAGGGTGGGTGCATAGGTAATACAAAACTTATCATTTTGATTTATAAAGAAGTAGTAAGCTAGTTTATAAGTAAGAGTGATTACTAATTGGATTGAAGAGTAGTAAGGTACAAGATGCTCACTTTTTGTGATTTATGAGGAGTGATTAATAATTTTGTGATTTATGAGGAGTGATTAATAACTAAATTGAAGAGTGGTAAGGTAGGAGAGTCCTTTTGTGATTTATGAGGAGGAGTGATTAATAATTGAATTGATGAGTAGTAAGGTAGTAGGGTCTGGGTCATATGGATTTCTAATGGTTTGGTTGATTTATAAGGAAAGGTGAAATAGTTTGGTTCCATTCAATGAATATATGGTAAGCATTGTGACTAGAATTCAAAAAGTCTTGTTTTTGGTGAATAATAATTGGATTGATGGGTAATAAGGTGGGAGGGTTTGGGTCATATGGATTTACAAAAAGGATTGGTTAACTTATGAGGAAGGGTGAATGGTTTGGTTCCATTCTGTGAACATAGTAAGTATTATGACCAGAATCGAAAAGGTCCAGTTTTTTATTTCATTTGGTATTTAGCGTAAGAACCATAAGGCATCAAATGGTTTAGTAAGAAGCATGTGGCATCATATTCAACATAACAACCATAAGGCATGAAATGGATTAGTAGGAAGCATGTGGCATTAATGGAATTTTAATTGAGGAAATATTTTTTTTTAAAAGGTACTCCATGAGCTACTTCATAGTAGGTAAGAATAATGGCTTTGTAAGAATCATATGGCACCAAGGGAATTTTAATTGAATAAAGATCTAAAATAAATACTCCATTGGTTACATCATTGTAGGTAATATGGAAAAACAATATATCTAACCTAGGATTTTCATATCATGTATATTATGTTTTTTATATCATGTTAGATGTTGATATTGTTTAATTTATAAAATGTACAGTGTATGTCAATAATTAACATCATTAATAATATTTTTGTTTTTAAATTAATTTGAGAGGTATCACTTATTTAAATTTGAAATGCTATCTAATGTTTAACTAGTTATATGAAATCATTTAATATGGATTGTGAACGAAAAGCTTATAATCATTTAATGATTATAATCATTTAATGTCGTTATATAAAGTTTTACCCTTTTTAAGTTGATTTTTTTTTTATGCAACAAGATACAATATGTAGATTAAACATGTTTACAAACTTGATTAATGATTGAGACTTATCTTTTTTTTTTATGAGACTTACCTTTTTTATTTATAAGGAAGTAATAAGTTGATTTATAAGGAAGGATGATTAATAATTGGAATAATGAGTAGTGAGGTAGGAGGTACTTACCTCTTGTGATTTATAAGGAGTGGTGATTAATAAAACTTTATTGATTTATAAGAAAGGGTAATTAATAATTGAATTGATGAGTAGGAGAGACTTACCCTTTGTGATTTATAAAGAGGGGTGATTAATAAACCTTTTTTTTTTATTTATAAGCAAGGGTGATTATGAATTAGATTGATGAGTAGTAAGTTACACGACGTTTACCTTTTGTTATTTATAAGGAGGGGTGATTAATAATTGAATTGATGAGTAGCAAGCTAGGAGGGTATGGGTCATATGGCTTGGTTGATTTATAAGGAATGGTAAAATGGTGGTTGATTTATAAGGGTGAAATGGTTTGGTTCAATTAAGTGAACATATGGTAAGCATTGTCACCAAAACCCAAAAGGTCTAGTTTTTTATGATTAATAATTCGATTGATGAGTAGCAAGGTGGGAGGGTTTGGGTCATATGGATTTACAAATGTTGGGTTCATTTATAAGGAAGGGTGAAATGGTAAGGAAGGGTGAAATGATTTGGTTTTGTTCAATGAACATATGGTAACCATTGTGACTAGAATCCAAAGTTTTAATTTTTTATTTCTCCGGTATTTAACATAAGAACCGTAAAGCATTGAATGGCTTAGTAGGAAGCGTGTGGCATCATATTTAGCATAAGAACCATAAGGCATCCAATAGCTTATTAGGAAGTATGTGTCATCAATTGAATTTTAATTGAGTAAATATTTAAACGAAATACTATGTGGAGTACTTCATCGTAGATAATAATGGTTTGTATGATATAGTTTGTATGATGTAGATTCTATGGTATCACCGTGTGATATAGTTTCTAGAGGAGAGATATGTCATATGCCGCATTCTAAATTATTATTTGATAAAGGCATTGATGCCTCTAGTTTTGGTGGTGGAGGCACTAATGCCTATTGCTCCAGTGTCAGACCTAGCTAGTAGTAGTTGACATGTATATATTTTATTGATTCAATCTATATTTTACATGTATATTTAATATTTGTATTTGATTTGAGATGTATATTTGACATATCTATTGATTTTAATATTATTTTTCATATATATATATATATATATATATATATATATATATATTTTGATTTTAATATTATTTTTCATATATATATAATGCATTTTAATATCATGTTGATGTTGGTTGATTTATAAAATGTTTATGTGTGTGTTAATGATCTTCAAAATAAATTTGAGATGTATCACTCATTCAAATTTAAAATTCCATATTTGACATATTTGTGATGTATATGTGACATTTATATTCATTTTGATATTATCATTCATGTATATTATGTTTTTTATATCATGTTGATGTTGACGTTGTTTGACTTATAAAAGGTATTGTTATTAACGATTTCTCTATTTTTAAATTAAATTTTAAATGCATCGCCATTTAAATTTGTAACCCCATATGATATGATGTTTAACTCTACTTATATAAAATCATTTAGTGTGGATTATGATTGTAAAATATGATAACCATTTAATATCATTATATAATGTTTGACCATTTTTCAAGGTGAAATTTGCGTTATGCAAGAAGATACAGTTATGTTGATTAAACATGTTTACAAATTTGATTAAATGATTCAATCGATGATTAACCAATTTGATTAATGTCTTAAATCATTTTTTTAGATTAAATAATATTTTTAAGATCTATTCTTAAATATTTTTACTAAAATTTTCATTGATTTTGATAAAATTAAAATTAAAATTATACTTTTGTGATTTATAAGGTGAACATTACTTTATACCACTTCTAGCTTCCTTTCCCATCTCTTGTACATGTATAGGAGACTTACCTTTTGTGATATATAAGGTGGACATTATTTTGTGATACCTTTTGTGATTTATAAGGTGGACATTACTTTTTGTGATATATAAGGTGGACATTACTTTTGTGATTTATAAGGTGGACATTACTTTTGTGATTTGGTGGACATTAACGCTGGCCATAAAGGGTTGGCAAAACAAATTTCTTGTTGCTAGTTGCACCCATCCCACATGTAATATGAGACTTACATTTTGTCATTTATAAGAAAGGGTGATTATAATAAAAAAAAAATAGGTAGGAAGTTTTAGCTCATGTGGCTTTGTGATGGTTGGGTTGATTTATAAGGGTGGGTGCATAGGTAATACAAAACTTACCATTTTGATTTATAAAGAAGTAGTAAGCTAGTTTATAAGTAAGAGTGATTACTAATTGGATTGAAGAGTAGTAAGGTACAAGAGGCTCACCTTTGGTGATTTATGAGGAGTGATTAATAATTTTGTGATTTATGAGGAGTGATTAATAATTAAATTGAAGAGTAGTAAGGTAGGAGAGTCCTTTTGTGATTTATGAGGAGGAGTGATTAATAATTGAATTGATGAGTAGTAAGGTAGTAGGGTCTGGGTCATATGGATTTTTAATGGCTTGGTTGATTTATAAGGAAAGGTGAAATAGTTTGGTTCCATTCAATGAACATATGGTAAGCATTATGACTAGAATTCAAAAAGTCTTGTTTTGGGTGAATAATAATTGGATTGATAGGTAATAAGGTGGGATGGTTTGGGTCATATGGATTTACAAAAAGGATTGGTTAACTTATGAGGAAGGGTGAATGGTTTGGTTCCATTTAGTGAACATGGTAAGTATTATGACCAGAATCGAAAAGGTCCAGTTTTTTATTTCATTTGGTATTTAGCATAAGAACCATAAGGCATCAAATGGTTTAGTAGGAAGCATGTGGCATCATATTCAACATAACAACCATAAGGCATGAAATGGATTAGTAGGAAGCATATGGAATTAACGGAATTTTAATTGAGTAAATATTTGGAAAAAAAAAGGTACTCCATGAACTACTTCATAGTAGGTAATAATGGCTTTGTAGGAAGCATGTGGCATCAAAGGGAATTTTAATTGAATAAAGATCTAAAATAAATACTCCATTGGTTACATCATTGTAGGTAATATGGAAAAACAATATATCTAACTTAAGATTTTCATATCATGTATATTATGTTTTTTATATCATGTTAGATGTTGATATTGTTTAATTTATAAAATGTACAGTGTATGTTAATAATTAACATCATTAATAATATTTTTGTTTTTAAATTAATTTGAGAGGTATCACTTATTTAAATTTGAAATGTTATATAATGTTTAATTAGTTATATGAAATCATTTAATTTGGATTGTGATCGAAAAGCTTATAATCATTTAATGATTATAATCATTTAATGTCGTTATATAAAGTTTCACCCTTTTTAAGTTGATTTTTTTGTTATGCAACAAGATACAATATGTAGATTAAACATGTTTACAAACTTGATTAATGATTGAGACTTATATTTTTTTTATGAGACTTACCTTTTTTATTTATAAGGAAGTAATAAGTTGATTTATAAGGAAGGATGATTAATAATTGGAATAATGAGTAGTGAGGTAGGAGGTACTTACCTCTTGTGATTTATAAGGAGTGGTGATTAATAAAACTTTATTGATTTATAAGAAAGGGTAATTAATAATTGAATTGATGAGTAGGAGAGACTTACCCTTGGTGATTTATATCATTGAGTCTCCAAATACCCACAATTGTTTCAATCCATTTTCCATTATTGTTTTCAAAAGAATCCAAAGTGTATCAATATTTGCTCCATTGTTATTTCCTTGCCCAACAACATATTTCAAGAGAAAATAATGAGATGTGTTAGAATAAAGAATAGTTTGTGCTCCACGCATACTTGGAGCTCCTTGACAAGCTATATCGAAGAATCCACATGCTTTTTCATAATTAATAGTGGCCTCCTTTAAGATTCTACAAGGTTTTTCTTTCGATGGTTTTTAACTTCCTTTAAAGGATACCCAAATTTTTTGCTCTAGCTCTACATGATTCATGTCTAGACCTTAAAAAATCATATTGTTTCTCTAAGGCTAAATTCCCCATATCACAAAGCAAGGTAGAGCCTTGAAATCCTTTTCAAAACTATCTGATAACCATGAATAGAGACAATCTGCTAAAGTCAAATGATCCCATTTGCTCATTCCAAATTAAATTTGCAACACTTCAATCTAGACAACCTTAGCAAAGGAGTCAGAGAAAAATATTTGATCCATTGATTTCTTGCTACATTTGCATAGGATGCACCTAGTAGATCCATTCCAATTCTCTTTTGTCCATTGTCCAATGTAAGAATTTTACTTAACAAACCAAGCCATATAACTTGTTTTATTTTATTTTAGAGGTATCCTCCATTTCCCATACTATCTTCCCCCACCAAACACTTTCTTAGCTCTAGAATTTATTCATCCTTGTTGAAAAACAAAATTTAGTTATGTACTCTCCTGATCATTTATTTCTAGATTGGTTAATTAAATCCTCCCAATCTAATAACTTGGGAGAATTGTGCTTTAGCCTATTTACATATTGAGTCCATCCTTCGCCTTCTCACCCTGAAGATTAAAAAAAAATGTTGATTCCCAATATTCACACCATGCATTTGATCCATTGAGATTTACTTCCTCTTTCAGTGACAATATCCTTAGTGAATGCAAATCATTAATAATATCTTTTGATAACCCAAAATTTCCTTTGCATCAAATCCATGGGTCTTCCCCAACTCTCCTTTCGTTTATCTCTCCTACTTTCCAAGCCACCCGATTACCAATTAAGGGGAATGCCCTAACCAAAGCTTTCCATACAATTGAAGTTCCTTAAAAAAAAATATTTCTAATATGAACCACTCTTCCATGATTTACCTTTTAAGTACTTAAAATTCATTACTTTTCCCCAAATCCCTTCATTATAGATTAGCCTCCAAAGACATTTTGCAACTAGGGCCAAAATAAAATATAAATATTATTCAAGCCCCAATTATTTGCTTCCTTTAGATTTTCCACTCTTGTCCATTTGACCAAAGGAATTCCTTCATTTTCCCTTTTCCCTATCCATCAAAAGCTAAAATAATTATACTTTATTTTTGTCTAAAATTCCCTTTGGACTATCAACTATGGACATCTAATACATAGGCATACTCTCCAATACAACATGAACCAACACTATGCCACTTATGGACAGCCATATGTTACACCATATTGAGTTTATAGCTTCTATTTTATTATACAACCGCATCCAATCAGTATACTTATAGTCAATTGGTTTTCATTTAAAACCCATATACTTGGAACCTTCATCAATTTCAACAAAATTCATTAGGGTATAATATTTTTAATTTCACCTCTTCTTCCATAGCATTAATCATCAGTTGACGGATTGGAGTGATGATGAGGGTATTGGTTAGGGTTAGGGTTTTTAGGTCGGGTCCGGTTTTTAGGTGCTAGCAGGGGTGTGTGCGGGCTCTCTTCGAGCCAGAGAGGGATTAACCGATTGCCATGGACAAGGTATAGGAAGGGGGTAAGCTCGTTACCTCATACTGCAATGGTCTCTTTCTGATTTTAGGTGGTTTAGAGGGACGCGACAATCTAGCAACTTGGAAGTCATCTGGTGGGGAGTGGGGTGACCTTTCAGTCGGGCATCCTAGGTTGGATGTCAGCGATCCTAAGCTGACAATGAAAGAGGATTTTGTGTGTTTGGGGGATTTTTTGTCTGGTGTCACATGTTCGAGGTTTACCCCCATGTGTGACTTGTCTTTTTCTTGTGGTTTGGGTTTCTCGGTGGGTTGGGACGGAGATCCCACAAGGAGCACTGGTCTGGATGAGGGTTTTGAGTAGAGTTCGTTTTTTGTTGTGGGGGAGGTAGGTTCGGGGGGTATTGGCCCTGATATTGGTGATCTAGTCTAGGGGGGAATTCGAGGGTCTATCCCAAAATCATCTTTGGGTTTTAGCTCACAACTGGCCTTCTCATCATCTGATATTCTTCTTGACATCGATAGTTCTTTGGGAGGTGTGGAGGAGGCTGGGGTGTATCAGCAGGGGTTGCAGATCAAGGCGGGGTGGGTAAGGTGTTTGAAGCAAGAGTGGAAAAACCTTCACTCTCTCATTCGAGCTCAGAGCGGCATGCAAAGGGAAAGAAGGGCGTTGGGGGTCGTTTGACTTCCATTACAAAGGGTATTCATTGTGTGCACCACAAGAAGAGCTTTGAGCGTTTGGTCTTTAGATAATACATCAATATGGACAGGGTGGTTGATTTCTCCGAGTTGGAGGTGTTGGAAGAGTTAGGGGGGAAAAATTGGGTATGGATTTTCTAAAGGAATGGATAAACAAAAACTGGTTCAAAGACATCTCAAAGATTCCACTCATCTGTTTATTGTCAAGGGGATGGTTTGCTTTCAGTTTCTCTTCCAGGGAGGATGTAAATTGGGTTCTGTTGAAGGTGTGGAGTATGGTTGAAATGCCCATAGTTCTCAAAAGGTGGAATCCTACTTTTGATGCAAAGAAGGAGAGGGTTAATGAGGAACTTATGTGGTTTAGGTTGTCGGGTCTTCCTATGTAGTTTTAGAATTATGCTAGGTTTGTTGTGATTCGTAATATGCTAGGAAGTTTTATTGAAGCAGATATGTCCTTCAAAGATACAGGTCTTATGTCGGTGGCGACGATTCTGGTGAGGCTAAATCTGTGCCCAGGACTAATTCAAGAGTTAACCAAGGATATCTAAACCAGAATTCTAAGTGAAGGTGAAGAAAAGAAGGCCGAAATGCAAGGAAGGATAAATTCTTTTGATGGTGCTTTCTAAGCTATGTTATTTACAGGTCATCTCACCGTTTTCGCTGTAAATTTTTTTCTCTAATGATTCAGACTATGAAATTGCTATGAAGTGAGAAAACATATCCAAGTATCTTTGGTAAAAAATTCATCTTGTGTGTCATTGTATTTTTGGAATTACACTCTGTGGAAAATAGGGTTTGTGGCCAGTCCTGAAACTAGTCAAAATCAGGTGTTTCGGGTAAAAACGTCATAACTTCTTCATAACAGATCCAAATTCAGTTAGAACAAATGTGTTGGTTAGGGTACAGTCTGTAGTATATTTTGTAATAGTTTCAGATCAATTCATCAAACATTTTGTGCGGGGCACGCTCTACAATGTAGCTCTCTAGAATAAGCCAGAATTCAACAAGGTATGTCATTTTTTCTATAACTCCTTTTCTTAGAGTTTCCAAGTAGTGAAAATTGGAGGAATTGCACAAAACACACTGAAGAACATTGTGTATCAGTTTCAGATCTTTATACATTACAGGTTCAAAGTTATGATTACTTCAAGTTAGGGTTGTTGAATAATCCAAAACTAGGCATGTAAGACTAAAGAAAAGTTTGATGAAAATGCTAGTCTCTTGTTTTTAAAGTTAAGGAAGGTTTGTAGGAATGTGATCATATACACTAGGTCTATTACAGAGCTACAAATCAGATTTGGATGATGAAATTGATGAGGGCTTTTGGTT
>ML797171.1:117907-143852 GCA_009831015.1 Picea engelmannii | reverse complement strand
GAGTAGTTGACACATGATTGGTACATACTTGGTACATGGTTGGATGCACTTGTTTATGGTACAGGTTGATTACAGGTTGGTGCATGGTTGATGCACTTGTTTATGGTACAGTTTGATTACAGGTTGAGATATAGGTTGATGCATGGTTTGGATTTATTTGTGCAGGTTTACAGCGGTATATCTCACATTGATCGTGTGACAGTGGTTCTATCATTCTACTTCTACTTCAGGGTAGCAGGACGGGGCAAGGACAGGTGGTTGTAGCCACCTTTTAGTTGTAGCTGGAGAACATAGGGGGTTGTAGCCTCGTTTTGGTTGTAGCCAGAGAATTGGGGAGTTGAAGCTTCCCTCAGGTTGTAGCCTAAGAAACTAGGGGGTTGGATCCTCCTTCCAGTTGCAGCTGGAAAACAAAGGAATTTGGTGCTTCCAATGAATGTAATTCTTCCAGACATATAAGAAAAAGCATTATGTGGTTTTCTCCCGATTTGGATTTCCACGTAAAACACTGGTGTACTTTGTATGTGTATGATTGTTCATTTGTTCATTGCTTATTTACTCTGCAGTTATTGGATGATAATGCTTCATTGATATAACACTTAGATTATATGGTTAAAAAGGATTAAATTGCTCTATTACTGATTCACCCCCCCTCTCAGTAATCCAACAAATTGCTTAGTTCCTTCTTCGGTGGATGGTTTAAAGTTCCCTTTTTCTTCAGCGACTAACCTTCGACGGGAGCATAATTTCTCGGGTAAGTCACTTACAGGTGTCTCTTCGTCTTTTTTATTTTCTCTTTCTGTTACTGGGAATGTGGGTGAGGTTTTGGGTGGTGATGGCTCCCTTACTACTTGGAGTTTGAAAGGCCTTTCAACTGTGAATTTGGTTTCTCTCACCTGTCCCTTGGCTTCTAGTGGGTTGTGTTTCTCCCCATCTTTGGTCATGCCTATTATGGGATGTTCAATGTTAGGGGGATCCTCACCTTTTCTGGTCCTGTCTCTACATTTTCTTATTGTATCTGAGGTAGAAGGGGTATCCACACCTTTACCATTGGGTTTATCCTCCTGTCCACCTTCCCTTTTTTTTTTAGCGGAGGTCTCCACTACTTTTCTTCCAACCTTGTGTGTTACCCCTTCAGCCTCTACAAACTCCTCTTTGGATGACAACAAGGTATACCAGCTTAGAAATAGGTCTCCTGTCAAAGGGGACCCTTCGAGGGATGAAGAGTTTGGTCTGGGAGGGAAAGGTCTCGAATATTTCCATCAAATTTCACTTTGTTGGAAAGGTAGGGGTCGAAAATTGTAACTCTTTTTGGCTCAAGATAGAGCCAGGATCAATTTGGATTTGGGTCAAAAGTCTTCCATCTAATGGGCGCTTAGAGAAAAGAAAACCCTTGGGGAGGTTACCTCATGAAAATCTTGTCTTTCAACTATCATGGGTTGGTGAACCCATCAAAAAAATCGTCTTTGAGAAGGTTAGTGGACTTGAACTCCCGGGACGCTATTCTGTTACAAGAAACGTTAGGGAATAGTGAATCATTGGTGAAGTCTCTTGAGTTTGTGTTTCCAGGTTGGAAGTTTTCAGTGGTGGATGCCACGGGGCACTCTGGCGAGTTGGCTTCTGGGTGGCTCACAAATAATTGTAACTACGAAAGTGTTTGGGATTTTTAGTCAGGGATCGGTTTGAACTTATTCTCTTCTGGTTTGGGGCGCAATGTGACTATTATCAATGTTTATGGGTCTTACCTACATAGACAACGATACTAGAACTCTTTAGTTGGATGCTCCTAGCTTAGTGGGAAGGAGATTATTATCGGTCAGGATTTAATTTTTCTTTAGGGGCTACCGAGGTTTGGGGACCACACGTTGTCTCAGATACTTTAACCAATTATTTTCAAAAAAAATTGGACCAACATGGGTTGATTGATGTAGAGTCCTTGAAACTGAATCCAACTTGGTGTAATAGAAGGTTTGGGGATGATAGGGTGGCCAAGCGTTTGGACAAGTTCTTATTGGCAGAGGATTTATTGGAATCGTTAGATTTGGTCAGACAATGGGTTTCTTGTGGGGGGGATCTGACCACAATCTAATTGTGTTGCAGTTAAGTGGTAGAAGTAGAAGAGCATCGAGCCCTTTTAAATTCTTTGAAGTATGGATTTCGGATCCATCATATCAAGCTTTAGTTAGGGGCCTGTGGACTTCAGTCTCCAATGTTCATCAGATCCCGACAGTTGTTCAGTTTGTGGGGAACCTTAAAAGGTTAAAACAAGTTACTATTTCTTAGGCATGGGAGAAAATTTTCAAGGAGGAACATGAACTGAGACACATCGAATTATCTCTCTTGGAGATTCAAGAAGGTGTAGGGCAGGGGTTCTTAAATCTCATTGAAAAGGATAATATGGTTCATTTGGAGAAAAGACATAGGTGTTTATTATAGGAAAAAGAAGCTTTGTGGAGATTAAAGAGTAGTGTGATTTGGATTTCTTGTGATGATGAAGAAGAGGGAAATCGAGGTGGTTAATTCTTTTGATGGTCTGGCCTCACTGAGTATTGAACACTTTAGTGACTTATTCCAAGCCCGGAAGGGGTCGTCCATTGCAGAAATTGTACAAGTTGCTCGATTAATCCCTCATTTTGTGGAGGAGGAAGACAATCGGAATTTAATGACAGCAGTTACTTAAAAGGGACTGTTGAAAGTTATCCACTCTTTTCAAAAAGGGAAAATCACGGGCCCTAATGGCTGGCCTATTGAGTTTTATCTGGGTTTTTTTTATCTGATTGGTCATGATGTTTTGAAGGTGGTTAAGGAATCAAGGGTGAATGGTTATATACATAACCCTTTGAACTCTACGTTTATTGCACTCATACCAAAGTCAGTTAATCCCTCTTCCTTTGATGACTTTTGGCAAATCTCGTTATGAAATTGTCTTTATAATATTATTTCAAAGGTTATTAGTAGAAGACTAAAGGTTATCATGTCCAAAAATATCTCCAGTGAACAATTTGGTTTTTTGGAAGGAAGGCAAATCCATGAGGCTATTGGAGTAGACCAAGAAGGAATACACGGCATAAAAAATAAGAAACTCAAGGGAGCTGTTGTGAAAATTGATTTATCAAAAGATTACGACCGGGTAAATTGGTTATATTTAAGGATGCTTTTCATTCATCTTGGTTTCGGGTTGGATTTTATCAATTGGGTGATGGGGTGTATGTCTTCGGTTTCCTTCTCTATTCTTATCAATGGTTCAGCCTCTTCTTTTCTTCAAGCTGAAAGAGGCCTATGACATGGGTTCCCTTTGTCATTATTACTCTTTCTCTTAGTGGCGGAAGGTCTTAGTCGTTTTCTGGCAGTGGCAAAGAACTCTGGTAGATTCAAAGGTATCAAAATTTCCTCTGGTATGTACATCACCCACTTACTATTTGTTGATGATATCCTAATCTTTTTTGATGGTATGAAGAGAGATGTTGACAAATTATTTGAAGGGATCACTCCGTTTAAAACAGAAACTAGTATGTTGATTAATGCACAGAAGTCCAGTATACTCTTTGCTTCAGTCGAGGAAGAAGTCATACAAAACTTTTTATCACGGATCCCTTACCATGTTTTGGGACTGGACAAAGATTTGAAAGATATCATTTTCACTTAAAACCCAATGATTACCGAAAGACAGATTAGATGTGGCTTATAGAAAATTTAGAAAAACAATTAAAGGGAATGAGCTACAAATGGTTGTAAAGGGCGGAGAGATTAGTATTGATCAAGTTGGTCCTAGAGGCTATCCCAGTTTATTGGATTTCCTTGTCTTGGATTCCGAAGGGTATTCTTGAAAAAGAAAGGAAACTTTTTTCCTCTTACTTATGGAGGGTAAATAAGGAAAAGCAGGTGTTTCCTTGGGTCCGGTGGGAAAAAATTGCGATGCCAAAGGCCCTCAGGGGCTGGGGACTTAAGAATATATTTTTGTTCTCTAAATCAATTACAGCAAAATGCTTGTGGAGATTGATAATTGCCCAAAATCTTTGGACAAATGTTGCTTATTAGAAATATTTGGCCCCTCTTACAATTCTTGAATGGAGTAGGAATCCAAACCTTCGAATGTCTGGAATCTCTATTATATGGAAAGTAGTTTTAAAGACTTTTGAGGTGGTAGGGAATGGTTTGGCTTGAAGGATTGGATCTGGACAATTGGTCAGGATTGGATTGGACCCGTGGGCGGGTTACAACCGATAACACTTACTCAGTGGAGAATTACGTTCCCGGTTGGAGCGAGGGAGTTTCCTCTATTTAGCTCAAGTTGGAGACCCAAAAACTACAAATATCTGGAATCAAGGGTGGAAAAGTGGGAGATTGTTGGGTCTTGTTGGGGAAGACCTTTTTCTTTGGAACAGGTACATCTGGGCACTTCGGAGAGAAAATATTTGCTTTTTGGGTCGGGAGGATGAACTCCTTTGGGATGGGGACCCGGGAGGAGCTTACACTACAAAAGCAGGATATGTCTAGATAAGTGTAGACTTATACCAGAGAGAATCATTATGGTGGTGGAAGAAAATTTGGAAACAATGATGTCCTGCTAAAGGGAAACTTCTAGTTTGGTCTATATTGGAGAATAAACTTCCAACGTGGTACAATCTTCAGAAGCGACAATTCAATGGGTTTGGTTGGTGTTCGCTCTGTAAAGAACAAGCTAAGACAGTCAACCATCTCTTTATGTGTTGTACCTTCACTTTATCTGTTTGGGCAGATTCTTACAATTTTCACAATACTCTTGGTAGTTGGCAAGGAATTTCATTTGAATTTGCTTTGAAATATTGGCTATTAGCGAGGGGGATACATGAATACAAGGCTCTTTCTTTCATTCTCGCCTGGGGGATTTGGATGGAATGGAACAATTCAATATTTATGGATGAGGTCCCCTCGACCTTTCGAGTGGAAACTACTTGTCTTGGCCTTTTAGAACACATTAAATCCTTAGGCAAGGTGGGTGTTGGAAACCTTTGGGATATAAAGGAGGAAGGTATATATAAGGAAAGGTCATGGGCCTATTTCGATGGGGTAGCTTCGGGGGATCATTTAATGTGGGGGGGGTTGTCTTTATATTACCACCTGACATTTTTTTCTTCTCAAGTCTGGGTTGGGAGTCGATACAAATAACTATTCTGAGATCTTGGCATTAAAACTTTTGTTCTTATTTGTTGTGGAAAAGGGATGCAAAACTTTACAGGTTTTTGGGGACTCCTTACTAATCATCAACTGGGTGAACAAAGTACAAAGATGTCACATAACCCGTATTGTGCCAATTTTTGAGGAAGTTATGAGAATTATTATTGCTTTTAACTCTATATATTTCTCTCATGTATACAGGGAATGGAACCAGTTGGCTGATAGGCTTTCCAAAGAATCCTTGTAGCTAGACTATGGTTGGTGTCATATTGAAGAACGGTCAGCATAGAGCATCTTTGGATACTATCACAGGCCTTTCCATGAAGGAGACAATCAAGAGATAATCTGGTTATCAGAGACCCAAAGTTTTAATTTACTTGGTGACTGTTTTTTGTATATGTACAGGCACCATAATAGTCAAGCTATCAATTATTTTTGTTTAAAATTAAACAAATATTGTATAGGCTATGAGACAGCTTTTGATACTTTGATGCTAAATGATAAGGAGTTTAATGGTGGTATGACAAAGATGTCCTTTGCCGGAACTATAGTTTTGGAAGTGTTTCCATTACAAGTTAATATATACGTGGTTATTTTTATTCATAGTTAGTATATACCTATGAATGTAATTTTGTAACTACTTAATGAAATTACGAATTTTTCTGTGGAAAAAAAAATCATTAATCATCAGTGATGACTTCAACATGTTGACTTCCATTCTTGTCACTTTACAATTAATATACAAGACCTCCTTTGTGATTTTCATTTCCTTGTTGGAGCCTCGGCCAAATATTATATGTCATCTACAAAAAGTCTATGTGAAATAACCATTAAATCCGATATTCTTATCATTTTCATTTATCCTCTTATCCTTGCATCTTTTATTAACATGCTTAAGCATTCATTTACTAATGAAAATAGAAAGCGGGGTAAGGGACATCTTTGTGTAAGTACCCTTGAGGCATTGAAAAACCTTGAATGATATACATTTATGAGGAAAACATAAGAGACAAATGATATGCATCCCATGATCCAACTTACAATATACAAATTCATCCCTAATTACAGTAGTAATAGCCTAAGATATAACCAATTCACTTTATCATAATATTTGTCGAAAACAATTTTCATCACAGTTCTCAGAATGGTTTGCACCTTTATTGTATGAATTCCTTCCTATGTTGTTCCAAAAACACTGTGGATTTACTTATGGAAACTAAATTCAAACTATTCATCTAAAATGACATCAAACATAATACCTTTAAGCCTATTATCAATGATTTTTGAAATTAGCTTATAAACAATATTGCTTAAAGGAATTGTCCTAAATTCTTCAAATGTTGTTGGATATTTTTTGCTTGGCAGAAAAGCAATAAATGTGGAATTTAAATCTCCTCAAATCTCCCCAGATTGTCTAGATTCATCAACTATTCTCAACAAATCTCCTTCAAAAAAATCATTCAAACTAGGGAAAATTTCCATTATTCATCTATGAGACCTGAGGCTTTTTGTCTTTTTAAATGTGGCTAAAACCACTTTCAAATCTCCCTTTGAAACTTTTGCTTCCAATTCTTATTTCATATATTTGTATATTGACCTAGGAAAGACCCTTGTGATTTTCATTATCTCTCCAATGTTTGCAATCTTAGGATCTTTCAAAATATTTTTAAATATTGGTCCCCACCTCAATAATGTTCTTAAAGGATTTAACCATGGAACCATCAACCTTAGAAATTTTCCATATTGTATTTATATTCCTTCTATAATTTTCATACTTATGAAAAAAATTGTATTATTGTCCCCTTCATCTAGCCCTATGTTTATGCTCTCCGGCCTCCATTCTCCCAACTCCTTATCTAGAAGCTACTTCTTTTTTCCTTAAAGCTCCTTCAAAGATTTATATTATTCCCCAAAGAAAACTCCTACCTCGTTATGTTTAAATGTAGCTTTCATTCCTTCACCCACCTCCCTTAGGTCCTCTAGGTATTTCATGGCATGGTTTTTGGCCCACTCTCCTCCCACCCTTTTTAAACTCTTTAAATTATTTACAAATTATTTTGTAGCATAATCTTCTTGTTGGAAATACTGAGAGCGGGGGGGGTGAATCAGTATTACCTTTTATCCAATTAGTGGTCCTTTTTAAAACTTTTTCAACCACAACGATGAATTTAAAAATAATTAATTATTTATCATTAAAAAGAATTACAATGTATGTATGACAACAAGCTATGATTGTGAAGTACACAAATCCTTTTTAGAGCACCAACTCTAGGAGACACAAATCCCAATCCTTTTCAGCACCTACTCAAGGAATTTGCAACTCCCTGCTTCTTCAAGCACCAACTTTAAAGGAGGCACCAACCCCGGGTTGTTTCAGGCTTCTACCTGAAGAGGACTATAGTTATCCTTAGCTCCTCCCATCCACCCTCACTGCACAGTTTTGCTCTGCAATATATTCCTATGACTCTGCTTTAGGTAACATATACTCATATATCTCCCTGAGTCAAACTTTCATTCTTCATTCTTATGAGTTTATATATCCTTCCAAACGTTGTGCATCACTGAATCGTTGTGTCTTTTCAATGAATCAATGTGCATCTTCATTCACAATAGACTGTAATTAAAAATTAACCTAATCGAATTCAAATCCCTTGTATATTAATTATGTTTTAATCTTTCTCATGTCAATCTTCCTTATGGAATGATCGATCCGAAAACCCTTCATGAAATTGACTAAAACAGTCAATTTCTTCGTTGCATTGAGCTTCGGTTTCATAGAGACTCATCTACCGTCGGATCGGAATCAAGATCAAATATTGACCATTGATTTCGATGTGCATATATATGTTATTCATTCCTAACTATTTTAGGCACCTATCCTTAATCTATTATCATGTTTCATCGTGATCGATGGCTAGTAACATCTTGGGGGTAGCCCCTTGGTTATCTTCCTTACTAGTTTGTCATCCGAAATGGATTTACGTCGTAGATCATTTCCTCCTCAAGTTCGATCAATGGTGGAGTAAACTTGATCTCATACCTTTCTCCGATAAACGCCTGCATTTTAATCATTCAGTGAGTGAACGGTTCTGGGCACTTCTAGGCATATTAACCAAGATCAACAGTTTGGACTTAATCATGAGTTGAGTGGAAGATCCTAGCTTTCCTAGGCACTTTATATAGATCCACGGTTTGGATTTAATCAACCGTTGAGTGGGCGGTCCTCATTCATTTTAAACATGCACTTTTACTTAGAATTATTTTATGTGAAGGGTTTGCGGACTCACATGTCTTCTCGGGTGTCATCAAAATGCATACCCAATTTCAGCAGCTTCCAAGATGAACCTATACTTAGAAAAAAAATTAAGTGATTTTTCTCGGGTTCATAAACTCTCAGACTTGTGGACTCACATGTCCTCTCAGGTGTCATCAAAATGAACTCCCAACTTTGGTTACCTCCCTAATGAACCATACTTAGAAATTTTTAAGTGATATCGATAGAATATCATAGTTAGCAAAAAATTTTGGTTGCTCAGCGGACTCACGAAAAGAGATCTGAATCGTCTGATCATGATTTAATTTTGATCCAATGATCAAAATTATTTCTTTGTTATTTATCGTCCAATCATTCTCTTATTTTGATCCAACGATCAACATTGTTCTTTGCTCTTTACCGTTCAATCGTGCGTTTATTTGATCCAACGATCAACATTGTTCTTCGTTCTTTACTGTCGATTCCTACAACCTAAAATGCTATCTCTCCTGAGCTTGTGTTCGGCACACTGTTGACATCAATGAAAACCAGACTTCGAACACTTTTAATTTTATATCATAATTCTTCCATGACCTATCAATTAGGTTTAGCTTGGGTGTTTGGGAAGAATAATTGTTATCCTCCCCACATGGGTTCAATTCCCACTAGTGGCATGTTGAGCTCTTAACGATTATATTTTTGGAATGTCTTTGAACCCTATGTTGAAAATCCTCAAGCTTTTGATAAGTCTTATTTATCCTAGGTATCATCCTCGAAATGAGAGGAAGTGCGGGATTCATGGGGATATGTATTCCATAATAATAATAAATAAATAAAACTTCCATAACCTCGTTATAAGGACTCTAAAATTATCTTGTCTTTAGTGTCAATTTTTAAAATGATGGGAAAATGGTCAGATGAGCTCTCATATCCAACCCATGATTTTATTATAGCCATGTCTTCCATTGATTGATCTGAAACAACAAATCTATCCAACCTCTCGAAAATTCCATCTCTACCTCTTCTAGCAATTCTCCATGTAGGAATTGTTATCGCACAAATTGAAGGTTGGGAAAAGCCCGACCCAACCACCAAATGGAAACAAATTTGAGAATACCTATCCACTATCACCTTAGGCAACTATTCTCATCACTTTAGAGATGATAGAATCACCTAAAGGGTGGAATCTCGGTGACTTTGCAAGAATGAGATGGAAAGTGAAGAGATGAAGGAAAGTCCCCCTATAGTTCAAGATAGAATGTGCGGAAAGGCTTGGGAAAGATTCTAGGTGGTGGTCAATGGTTTCCAAGAGATAAGAACACCTGCTAAGAATGTTGTACCTGCCTGAGACACAAGAACAAGCTGAGCATATATGTATAATGTTAGGTGGACAAGCAAGTTAGGATTTTTGTCCCTAATTGCAGAAGTAAACAACAATGTATATCAGCAAGAAAATAAGTGTTAAATCTGCTAAATAATTGCTAAAAGTCCAACAAATGATGCAAGAGATAAATTAGATAAACACTAGTGATACTCAAGAATGAAAACACAAGACTTTAGCAATGAAACAAGGTTGTAATAAAGATTGTTTGCAAATATATTTTGCGGCCTTATGGCTATAGCAAAAAAGTTGTTACAACAGTAAATCCAACCACCAAAACTTACAAAGACTCCACCCAAAAGTTGCACAAGGCCTAGTAGATTAACTTGGAAAACTTTTGGCAAATTCTGACGGTTGAAAAAGCAAGCTATGAATGAAAATGTGTTAGGGTTTCTACAGCCCTAATGGTTGTAGATAAAAAAAATTATAACAGCATCAAGAAGCACTTAGATAAAGATGATTCCCTAGTGGCTCAACCAAGCATATAGAGCAAAGAATTGATTCCAATTTAGACAAACTCCAAATCATGAAATTCCATGTTAACCAATGCAATATTTTATTTCTCCAATGTAATTATACTAGTTCCTTTAGATATTGGGCTATGGATTCAAGTAAATAAAGAGCTAACAGTGCTATCTCCTTTGGGGTGTAAACCCTCTTACTCCCCAAGGCAAGCAAATGCTAACTAGGAGATACTAGGAGGGTGTAAACCCTTCTACTTCTCCCAGTAAAACCTTGTGCAGCAAATAACTTCAAGACAAAAATGATAGATAATGGTGCGGTTGTAAATCCTTATACTCCCCAAGAAATCTATCAAATCAAACTTGTAACCAATCAATGAAGCATCGATAAGATAAATCCTTACCTAGTCAAAGAAATGCAAGATAAACCTCATTTTACCAAGATAAATCCACCATAAATGATAAATAAAAGCTCCAAGAGGGGTAGCACATTACTTCTTCACCAATATCAATAAGAAACCAATACAAGATCACAAGAGAAAATAGGTTTCCCAATGAGAGTGCAAATTTCAACCAAATACTTCTCACAATGGGAGAGTTATCTTATGAAATGAGATTCACATGATCTCTATTTATACAAAATGTTTAAAACATAGTTTGTCCACTTGGTTAGGGTAAAACATAATATAAGGGGTAAACAACCCTTATCTTACCCCTTTACACAAATAATAATATTTAATTTACACTTTTGCACATTAGAAACCCTAAAACAATATGATGTCACCCCTTTAGGGAGACGTTTTGACACTTTTCCAAGTCGTTGGAGAAGAAGGTGGAGGTCTTTGGGGCTCCTAGAGCCTCCTCTTCATGTGCCAAGGTCAATCCATGTCTCCTATAGTCAAATAATTCCAAGTTTCAATGAGCAACAACTCCATCACCACCAACCCTAGCCCTGGGTGACATCAAACCCCAAAAAAGTGACATTTTTCCCCTCCTATGCAAGTTATTTGCCATGTGAGGGATAGGAAATGTCCTCCAAGGTGTCTTCTAGGCCTCCAAAGGAAATTCATCGTAATCCGGCATGTGTCACCTTGGCATCCAACTTGTGGGCTTCAAGCTCCATGGAAGCCCAAGCTAGGCTATTTCCTACAAAATTGTCCACCAAACAAGGTCCTACAAAACAAAAGGGTACGCCCTCCAAGGATCTCAAGTAAAAATATCATGGCAATTGAAAACCACATATAATAAGAAATTCACCTAAACATGTGCATCAAACTACCTCATCAAATTAAACAAGTGCTCAAAGACCCTATACAATTGAACAAGTTTAGGTATGGGAGGGGTGCCACAAAAGTCCTATTGTGTAGACCAAAACCCTCAAGAAGGGGATGTTCCCAAGGATTCCCCTTAAAGGTCATGTAGTGGTTGATGAGGTGGATAGGGGTTTTGACTTCATAGTTAAATGAGTTTCATGACATACAAGGTCTTGTATCATCTCATTTATGGGTGCCTTTGTAGGGGTTGTGTTGCACCTTCTTCTTCAATGTGATCTTTTTTCCAAGCCCATTTATTGCCATTTATTAATTAATTAATTATCCAAACATATGTTGACTCCCAATAGTGAATTGATTAGATTGGAGGGAAGTAGCATAGTGTCACTTGAAAGAATAGATCCACAAAGTGCCATAGGGGTAACCATCAAAGCGTTGTAACGCACTAGTGTTAGTCTTTCATTCAAGTCGGATATTTATTATGTGTTTGATCTTTTGCAAGCCTTCAATTCTTTTAAGAGAAGCAATTCATCATTCTCAAGACCTGTCTAGGTGAGCATCTAGAAGGTTCATATTTTAGGATTTTATCTTTTTCCAACCACCATCCCCCTGGGCCTTCAGCAACTTCTTCCCATGAAATGAGGTACATGCCCTTCTTGGGTCACTAAAGTCAAAGGGCCTAGAAGAGGTAAAAGTGATGGGAATGCAATGAGTGGAAATTGATAAGTATGGTCGGGAATGGTATGATGACCCCTCAAGGGACCCCCAGTTGCACCCCTTCCCCAAAAGTTGGCCACTTACTAGGAAATCGATGACACTCACCAAGGTGAAATTGGGTCAAAGCATAATGTCCAAACATGTGTTCTATAATCAAAAACAACTCCAATACAATATGCTTAAATTCCTCAAATATTAGGGTGATTACCTACCACAATACTTGACTTGTACCACATGGAGCAAGACCCATGTACCTTCCAGAAGCTAGTTGGTGTGGTGGATGTGTTGATGATGGATTCTTTGTATATTGTTTCCTTATCTCTTATCTTCTACAGATTTCACTCCCTCCCTACGACTCTGCAGTTCATGAGGCAGGTCACTTTCCTTCCATATTGAATGGAAGCCCCAAGGTTAGGCCGAACCCATCTAGGCAAAGTGAGAGAGTCCCTAAGGTGGTCCAAAGACTCATAAAGGAACTCAAAATCCCTCAAACTGTGGTGATAGAGCGGGCTTCCATATGTGTAAGTGTACACTACTAGTCATCTGGTCTCTTGACACTCCATATCTGCAACTTGAGGGCCTTGAGACATCATCTCCTTAGTTATCCCATAAAATGGGGATAACATTTGGCTCTTAATTAGGGACATATACTTGTCGTAGAGTGCATGAGAACCACAACATCTCCTGGTAGACATGTGCCTACACTAGAAAAGAAAAAAAAAACTTAAAAATCTAGGGTGGTTCTATCACCCTTCGTCCATATACATCAAAACCAAAAATGAAACTACTCTACAAAAGAAAATTTTAGTATTTTTTCAAAAAATCATAAACTAAGCATGAAATCAATATGCAAGTAGAGCAAAAAGAAATATTGAATGCATCTAAACTAACATGAGCAATCAATATGCAAATGCAAGGAAAGTAAGATGACCTACCTACTTGGTTGGGACCGATCCCTGAAGAAGTCAAGTGTCATCTTGGTAATAATGTTTGAGGAGAGATCCATTCATCGGTAGTGGAATCCTCCTCCCTTCTGTCGTGGATAAGTAAAATGAGTCTTGCCCAAATATTTCCTCTATTTTGTAGGCACCAACCAAAGACTGTCAAACTTTTGATGCATTCCAGGTTTTTCTCTCCCCTTATCCCACATTAAGACTTGTTCCCCTTTCTTGAAATCTCGTTGTCTTGCCTTTCAATCAAAGGTCCATTTCACCTTTTCCTGATTCTTTGTCATTTTATCAAAGACCATTCTTTGAGTTTCTTCCAATTCCATGAGTTGATCAATTCGCCCCTGCAATGCTTCTTTATCTGTAACAAATTGTTGGGTTATTTATAGTGATGGAATCTGGAGGTTTATAAGTAATCGTGCTTCTAACCCATAAACTAACTCAAAAGGGGTTTTTCTGGTGGAGGTCTTGGTAGTTGTGTGGTTTTCCGACAAGGCATACTTAATTTTTTTATCCCAACTTTTCTTGTTTTCCCCAACAATCTTCTTCACAATATTCTTGATGGTTTTGTTGTTAGATTCTGCTAATCTGTTTCCTTGAGGGAAATAATTTGAAGAGTGTGATAAAACAATTACATACTTAAAGAAAAACTCATTCAGCACCAACGAGCTAAAATTGTTGACATTATTTGTGGTTATTTAGTGATAATATTATCCTCAAGGAACTTCATCACAACCTCTTATGTTGATTTCTTTATTGGGACAGCTTCCACCCATCTGGTGAAGTAGTCAGTGGCATTCAAAATCCATTGATACCCATTACTAGATTTGTCCTTGAACTCACCAATGAAATCCAATTCCCATTGTTGAAAGGATGTTTCTACGACAACTCGCTTAAGGGGAAGGGCAGGAAGGTGTTGCTTATCAGTAAAGAACTGATAGGGTTGACAAGATCTGACATATCGATGTGTGTCGGAGAAAATAGTGGGCCAATAACATCATGCCCTTAAAATCTTATGGGAAGTGGTGTGTGTTGCAAAATGGCCTCCATAATGCCCTAAATGAAGTTTGGCCATCAACTTGTCAGATTCTTCCTTATTCACACACCTGAGGATCACCCCGTCAGGGTTTCTCCACCAGAGACCATCTTCTGTTAGGCAATACTTCATAGCTTTGATCCTTAGGGCTCTCCTTTTATGTTCTACCAAATGATCAGGGCAAGTGAGGTTCTTAAAGTAATAAATGACATTTGAATACCACTCATTGTTCTCGATTTCACTTTCGATAATGTTGATCTATTCCTTCTCTCCTACCTCGATGGCCTCTTAATTTCTCTCTGTCGTCATTTTGGTCAATCCCTGCCCTTTAATTATCTTGGATGGATTGATCTCCAAATTGTATTCCTATATCTTTGAAACCGAATTTCCCCTTGATCCAAGGCAATCTGGTTGTGATTAAACTTCCTTTGTTGTGGGGTAGGAGACGAAGGTTTTGATCTTGTTGTACCCCACATAAGTTTAGAAATGCTTGAGAGACATGACTAGAGTGTAAGCTTGTTTTTCTGTAATGGTGTAATTCAATTCTAAGTCTCTAAGGTTCATGCTCATGAAAGAAATCGGTTGTTCATCCCCTTGATCATTTTTGTATAACAAAACTTCTACAATGGTGTCCTTCGAAGAGAAAGAAAATATGATGAAATCCTTAGCAAAATTTGGACTGACTGAGACTGGTGCAACAGTTATTGCTTCCTTGATACGCTGAAAGGATAGCTTACATTAATTTTCCCATTCGAAACACGCACCCTTCTTTAACAATATGTTAAGGGGTTTAACAATCTCGGCAAAGTTTGAAATGAACCTCCTCATGAAGTTAATTTGGCCAAAGAAAGATTGCATGGCTTTCATATCTTTAGGGAAAGGGTTCTTCTTAATGGCTTCAACCCTGGCAGGGTCTATTGTGATTCTGTCTTTAGAAATGATATGACCCAAAAACTTGCCTTTTTCAACACCAAAAATTGGTTTCTTAGGGTTGAGAGAAATGTCATATTCCCTACCTCTCTAGAAAATCGTTCTTAAGTGTTGGATGTGTTGTTCCCTCTTTTTGGAGATAGTGCTTAGATCGTCCCGATAGATCTATATAAGTTTCTTGATTAGATACCTAAAATCATAATCCATGGCGCATTGAAAAGTGGCCCCTGTATTGGTTAGTCCAAAGGGAATTCTCAAATACTTATAATTTCCCCGAGGGATGGTGAAAGTTGTTTTAAGTTGGTCATCCTCATTTACCAACACCTGATTATATCCTGAGAAACCATCAAGCATGGACATCATTTTCGCTCTGGTGACCCTTTGCAAAAGATACTCCATGTTTGTTAGAGGATAATTGTCCTTAATTGAATCATGGTTTAAATTTTTGAAATCGACGCATATCCTGATCTTGCCAGTCTTTTTACTCACAATGACTCGATTAGACACCCAAGACAAATATCCGATAGGCTCAATTATTCCTGCCTCAAACATATTTTGCAACTTTTTTTGAACCTGTGGAGAAACCTTTGGGTTCATTTTTCTGAGCTTTTGTTTGAAGGGATTAGTGCCATCTATAAGGGGAATAGCGTGTTGTATGATGTCTTCTCGGTAAGCCTTCAAATATTTGTAAGACCAAGCGAAGACATCCTTAAATTATCTTATGAGGGAAATCAACTTCTCCCTTTCATCATACGTTGTTCCTTTTCCAAACTTGATCATCTTTGGGGATTCCTCCGTCCCAATATTGAATTCAATGATCTCATCATTGATTTTGCTTGACAGCTTCCCCTTGTACATGTCATTTCGATCAAAAAGTTTTTCTTAGGGGATGATACCTTTAGGTAACGGTCCTTCAACTAAATCAATGATCTCAATATTTTCCTTTTCCGCCAATAGGTTTCTCTAGGATTCCAAGAACTCACCTTCATTATGGAGAAAACTCAAAATATGGCTTTCATTGTCAAAAGCCTACCAATGTTCCAAGTTGTTAGGTAGTGAGGGCCTATAATTTACTTCCACCTTATAGATACCGATTTCCCTAAAAATTTGTAGGGTGGAAGTGGAAACAACAAGGTTGTATGCCAAATGATTATCCTCCCTAGGGATGGATTCAATAGAAAAGTTTTCAAACTTATTTATGGTGTCCCATACGGCATCCATGTATTGTTTCAACCTTGGGTTTTTAGCAGTGAATTTCTTGTTAACTTGAAAAACGATCAAGGCAGAGTCCCCTTTCACGTGCAGGGACTTGATGTTCATATCAATGACAAGATTTATTCCCAGAATGAGGGCTTCCTACTCGGCGATGTTGTTTGTACAATTGAACTCAAGCATGTACGAGAAAAGGGTAGTCTCATTGTCTGGTGATCTAAAAACTATCCCTGCACCCGAGCATGAGCTTGAGTGCACACCATCGAAATATAAGCCACAATATCCTTCTTTCTTTTCCTCATCAAGGAAAAGGGATTTTACAAAAATGAATGTGTTGTCAATCCCTTCTTCTAGAACCTGATGGATTATGTTGACATGATCCGCAAAAGCTTACTTTTTGGTCTTGCTTGGGGAAAGAGTGTTCTCCTTACCTTTATGTCAGACAGTTGGCTTAAGTTGATGGATTGTTGGTTTTCATTGATGTCAACCATTGGAGAGTGATACTATATATTGATGTCAACCCTTGGAGAAAGTTTGGTAGTGACTTCTAGTAGCACAAAGGTTTGGGTAATGGACCCAAGTTTGTTTGATGTATAATTGTATGAGTTTTAATATATTTGAAGGTAATATTATTCTATATGGGTAGTACATGTCACGTCATTTCCGGTGTTATGTGTAACATCACATAACTCCTCACAGTTAGAGAGTTATGGCCATGTGAAGTTGGAGAACCAAGGTTTGGGTAATGGACCCAAATTTGTTTGATGGATAATAGTATGAGTTTTGAAATATTTGTAGGTAATACTATTATATATGGATAGCACATGTTATTTCATTTCTAGTGGTATGTGGAACGTCACATAACTCCTCACGGATAGAGAGTTATGCCCATGTGAAGTTGGAGAACTCTCATGAGTCATCTAGAAGCCCCAAAAGGTCAAAGTAGTCAAAGTGGTTTAAGATATTTTTAGAAGGTAAATAATAAAGTGAAGTGATGAGTGTATTATAATTCAAAGTGAATACAAAACAAATTATTTAAATAATAAAGTTAATGGAGAAATTACTAAGTTGACAAGTGGTTAGAAGTGGGTTAGCCCTAAAATAAGGAAAGTGGTTTAAGATGGTTAGAAGGTAACCCCTTGAGGTAAAGTGAAGTGATGAGTGTACTATAAGTCAAAGTGGATACAAAATAAATTATTTAAATAATAAATTTAATGATTAAATTACTAATTGGACAAGTGGTTAGAAGTTGGTTAGCCCTAAAATAAGGAAAGTGGGTTAAGATGGTTAAAAGGTAACCCCTTGAGAAAGCTAGATGAAAGTATAAATAAGAGGCAAGCCTCTCTCATTTCATATCACACTTGAGAATATTGAATATCTACAGGTGACTGAGGTAACCAAAGGATATCTAAGCCAAATTTCAGAGAGAAGGTGAAGTAAAGAAGGCCGCAATTCAAGGGAGGATAAATTATTTTGATGATGCTTTCTAAGGTATGTTATTTACGGGTCATCTCATCATTTTCGCAATAATTTTTTTCTAGAATGTTTCAGACCGTGAAATTGATAGGCCATTGAGAAAACATATCCAAGTAGTTTTGGTACGAATTTAAGCTTGTGGGTCGTTGTAGTTTTGGAGTTACACTCTGTGGAAAATAAGGTTTGTGGCTAGTCCTGAAACTAGTCTAAAACAGGTGTTTCGGGTAAAAATGTCATAACTTCTTCATAACAGATCAAAATTAAGTAAGAAAAAAAGTATTGGTTAGAGTACATTTTTTAATATTTTGTGTCAAATTTTCAGATCCATACAACAAATATTCCGTGTGGGTCACTCTCTACAAGTGCGCTCTCTAGAATAAGTCAGAATTCAACAAGGTATGCCATTTTTGCTATAACTCTTTTTCTGAGAGGTTCCAAGTAGTGAAACTTGGAGGAATTGTATAAAACACATTGAAGAACATTGTGTACGATTTTCATATATTTATTCATTACAAGTACATAGTTATGATTATTTCAAGTTAGGGTTGTTGACTAATCCAAAACTAGTCATGTGAGACTAAAGAAAAGTTTGATGAAAATGCTAGTCTCTTGTTGTTAAAGTTAAGGAAGGTTTGCAGGCATGTGATCATATACACTAGGTCTATTACAGAATTACAAATCATATTTGGATGATGAAATTGATGAGGGATTTTGGTTGAGGTACATGTTGGGTACATGGTTGAGACAAGTAGTCGATGAGTTGGCACATACATGAGGTGTATAGTTGATGATGTTGGTACATATTGATGAGTCATAGTTTATGTGTATTTGATACATTATTGGTACATACTTGGTGCATGGTTGGAGGCACTTGTTAGTAGTATTGTTGACACATGGTTTATGGATTATGTAGCATACTTGTCTTGGTATATTATTAGAAGCACATATTGATCTTGGTGATGATTATGAGTTGTTGTGTTATGTTTGGTTGATGCACATATTTGAGAGTTTTCTTAGTGGTTGATCTTGGTGAGTAGATCTGATTTGATTGATAAGATTGATGAGACAAGTTGTTGTGATAGGTTGTTTGGACAAGTTGTTGTGACTGGTTATTTGTACAGGTTTGGTGCATGGTTGATGCACTTGTTCATGGTACAGGTTGAGGTACAAGTTGGTGCATGGTTGATGCATTTGTTCGTGGTACAGGTTGAGATACAATTTAGTGCATGGTTAATGCACTTGTTTATGGTACAGGTTGATTACAGGTTGAGGTATAGGTTGGTGCATGGTTGATGCACTTGTTTATGGTACAGGTTGATTGCAGTTTGAGATACAGGTTGATGCATGGTTCAGGGTATTGGTACAGGTTGCTTGGTGCAGGTTGATTCATACATGTTTACAATAGTATATCTCACAGTGATAATATGACAGTGGTTCCATCATTCTACTTATACGTTAGGGTGGTTGGACGGGGCAAGGACAGGTGGTTGTAGCCACCTTCCAGTTGTAGCTGGAGAACATAGGGGGTTGTATCCTCCTTCTGGTTGTAGCCAGAGAATTAGGGAGTCTGAGCTTCCCTCGGGTTGTATCCTAAGAAACTAGGGGGTTGGAGCCTCCTTCCAGTTGTTGCTGGAAAAAAAAGGAAGTTGGTGTTTCCAATGAATGTAATTCTTCAAGACATATAAGAAAAAGCATTATGTGGTTTTCTCTCGCTTTGGGTTTCCACGTAAAAACACTAGTGCATTGTGTATGTGTATGATTTTTCATTTGTTCATTGTTTATTTACTCTGCAAATATTGAATGATAATGCTACATTGATATAACACTTGCATTATATGGTTAAAAAGGATTATATTGCTCTATTATTGATTCAGCCCCCCTCTCAGTAATCTAACACTTTGATGATACCAACTTCTTTCTCTTTATGAGGCTTTGTCAAGACTTGTTGAATATGTTGCAAAAAATCTTCTTCAACCTGCTTTGTTTTCCATTTTCTTTCAACCGTCAAAACCTGATTTGTTGGGAGAGGTGTACTTTTTTATGTTAGTTCCTTTCCTTTACCCAATAGACTCATCATGTGATGAGTTTCCTTTTTAGTGGCCTCCTTTGCAGGTATGTCCTGATATCGCGGGGAGGTTTTGGTAAGACAAGGTCATCAATTTGATTAATTTGGAAGGTCTCTTCAAGACAGTCCTCCTCTTGCATGAGAGAGGAGGTTATATTTCTTCTATATCACACACCCTTTCTTGAGCTTCAAACAAAGTTGCAAGGCATCTTCCAATTAAAACTCCACATGGGTCTTTCATGGTTGACATGTAAGAATTAAGGATAGTAGCTTGGGAACGTTTGAAATATTGAGTAAAACTCCTTACAAGGGTATTGAACCTATCATTGAAATCCCTTATATTTTACCCTAAATTTCTCTTGTAGTTGTAAAGTTAATCGTAAAGGGACTAGTAATCTTTGTTCTCTCCAAATCTTTTGGTAAAACGTTCTTGAAAGAGATCCCAATTTGTGATTATTCCTGGGAGAATACTATCATACCATTCCTTGGCCTTTGCGACAAGAATGTAAGAGAAGAGTCTCATACGTACATCTTCATGTTGGTCATAAGGTTCCAGAGCGCAAAGGAAAGAATCTGAGTGATCTTCAGTTGTAATGATATCTTCTCCTGAAAAGTTGGAGAACCACTCCTTGAAGTCATTTGGGAGTTTTTGAGGAGATCCATGGATCTTTGTCATGTCCAAAGGTTTGTATGCATCTTTGGCCCACAGGCTCCATGTATCACTCGGCGAATCGGGCACGAATGAGAGTGGAGGTGTGGGGGAAGTAGGTGAGGATGGAGGGCTAAGAGAAGTAGATGGACAATCATGGGAATTGGAATATGGTGGAGGAGTAGACCTTTTGGGTGAAGCTTTACGATGTCTGGAAGTGTTTTTGGGGGTCGAGTAATGCCTCTTTCGGGTACATCCCATGATGGAGTCACCAGATGAGCTTTAGTAATGGCTTATCAAAAGTTAAAAGGGAGTGTCCTTTAGGTGGAGTTGTCAGGCAAGCTAGGGAAAAGGATTTGGGATAGCTTTCCAAAGTGTCGTTAGGGTTTGGAAAAGGATTCAAAATCCTCCCTGGAAATGGCGCCAAAATGTTATCACAGAAATTGTAGGTTGGGAAAATCCCGACCCAACCACCAAATGGAGACAACTTTGAGAGCACCTACCCACTGTCACCTTAGGCAGGTATTCCCATCATTTCAGAGATGATAGAATCACATCAAGGGGAGAATCGCGGTGACCCTGGGGGAATGAGATGGAAAGTGAAGAGATGAAGGAAATTCCCCCTATAGGTCAATATTGAAGATGCGGAAAGGTTTGGGAAAGATTCTAGGTGGTAGCCAATGGTTTCCAAGAGATAAGAACACCTGCTAAGAATGTTGTACATGACCGAGACACAAGAACAAGCCGAGCATATGTTTATAATGTTAGGTGGACAAGAAAGTTAGGCTTGTTGTCCCTAATTGCAGTAGTAAACAACAATGTATATCAGCAATAAAATAAGTGTTAAAGTTGTTAAATAATTGCTAAAAGTCCAACAAATTATGCAAGAGATAAGTTAGATAAACACTAGTGATACTTAAGAATGAGAGCACAGACTTTAGAAATGAAACAAGGTTGTAATAAAGAGTGTTTGCAGAGATATTTTGCAGCCTTATGGCTGTCACAAACAAGTTGTTACAGCAGTAAATCCAACCACCAAAACTTACAAAGAGTCCACCCAAAAGATGCACTAGGCCTAGTAGATTAACTTGGCAAACTTTTGGCAAATTCTGGCGGTTGAAAAAGCAAGTTATGAATGAAAGTGCGTTAGGTTTTCTACATCCCTAATGGTTGTAGATGAAAATTTATAACAGCAACAAGAAGCAATTAGCTAAATATGACGCCCTAGTAACTCAACCAAGCATATAGAGCAAAGAATTGATTACAATTTAGATTAGCTCAAAATCACGAAATTTCACGTTAACTAATGCAATATTTTATTTCTCCATTACAATTATACTAGTGCCTTTAGCTATTGGGTTATGGAGTCAAGTAAATAAATAGCTAACAATGTTATATCCTTGGGGGTGTAAATCCCCTTACTCCCCAAGGAAAGAAAATTCTAACTAGGAGATACTTACTCCCCAAGGCAAGCAAATGTTAACTAGGAGATACTAGGACAGTGTAAACCTTTTTACTTCTCCTAGTAAAACCTTGTGCAAAAAATAACTTCAAGACAAAAATGATAGATAATTTTGGGGTTCTAAATACTTATGCTCCCGAAGAAATCTAGCCAATCAAACTTGTAACCAAGCAATGAAGCATCAACAAGATAAATCCTTACCTAGTCCAAGAAATGGCAAGATAAACCTCCTTTTACCAAGATAAATCCACCATAAATGATAAAGAAAATCTCCAAGAGGGGTAGCGCACTACTTCCACCAATAGCAATAAGAAACCAAGACAAGAGCACAAGAGAGAAGAGGTTTCCCAAAGAGCGCACAAATTTCAGCAAAATACTTCTCACAATGGGAGAGTTATCTTATGAAATGAGATTCATGTGATCTCTATTTATACAAAAAATTTAAAACATAGTTTGTCCACTTGGTTAGGGTAAAAAACAATATAAGGGGTCAAAAACCCTTATCTTACCTCTTTACACAAATAATAATGTTTTATTTACACTTTTGCACATTAGAAACCCTAAAACAATATGACACCAGCCCTTTAGGGAGACGTTTTGACACTTTTCCAAGTCGTTGGAGAAGAAGGTGGAGGTCGTTGGGTCTCTTAGAGCCTCCTCTTCATGTGCCAAGGTCAATCCATGTCTCCTCTGGTCAAATCATGCCAAGTTTCAATGAGCAACAACTCCATCACCACCAACCCTAGCCCTAGGTGACATCATACCCCAAAAAGTGACGCTTTGCCCCTCCTAGGCAAGTTGTTTGGCATGTGAGGGCTAGGAAAAGTCCTCCAAGGTGTCTTCTAGGCCTCCAAAAGCAATTCATCATGATCTGACATGTGGGCCTTTGGCATCCAACTTGTGGGCTTCAAGTCCCATGGAATTCCAAGTTAGGCATGTTCCTCCAAAACTGTCCATGGAACAAGGTCCTGCAAAAAAAGGAGGCACACCCTCCAAGGATATCAAGTCAAAATATCATGGTAAGTGAAAACCACATATAATAAACAAGGTAGCTAAACATGTGCATCAAAACTACCTCATCAAATTAAACAAGTGCTCAAAGACCTTATACAATTGACCAAGTTTAGGTATGGAAGGGGTATCATAAAAGTCCTATTGGATAGACCAAAACCCTCAAGTAGAGGATGTTCCCAAGGAAGCCCCATCCACCCACCCATTAGGAAAATAGTGATTTTTTTGTACTTCCTTAAAACACAAAGAAAGGATTGGATTAGGTATACCTTGGCCCGCCACAACAGGTCCTTGTTCAAGAATATAAAATATGGGACCTTGAGGCAAATCCATACACTTTTAAGGGATACAACTAGGATCATATGTATAATATGACAGAGGATCCAATGCCTACCCTTATCCTTGGGTGCTTCCTTTCAAAGTTCTCTGATGAATCTTTGAAATCTCTTATATAATTTGTCTTTCTTAACCAACATTTTCCTCTTCTTTATAAATGTGCTCCCCCAAAAGCCCCACGATTTCTACAGTCCTCCGATAAATGGCATATTTGGTGATAGCCACCACATCTAAAGGGGATTTTCTAGAAGTACAATTTCTAAATAAATAACCATGATCCATGTCCTATATCTATTTCTACTCCCAATGATTCCCATAGGTTTATTTCCACCAATAATTTGAGTACCCTACATTCTACTTTGTTCCATCAATTTCCCCCAAGATAATAAACCATCCTAAATAATTCCCTATTCCTTCTTGAATGCTTTTATTCCTCAATTCTAGTGGGTGTCCTAGTAGCAACACCTAAATGTTTTTCAAGTAAGATGGCTCATTTTGGGGATCAAAGCTTGGCTTCCATCTCCTTGGGCTTAGTCTAAAGGAGGCCCATAACCAATATTTTTGGAGGATATTGCGTATCACTGTCGCTATTTACCATGAAATGGATCCAACCATGAACTAGCAAATGAAATACAGGTATATATCCTAAAATCAACCTCCAAGCTTCTTCCATCCATAGTTTCAAGGATTTTCCATTTACATTTCCCCCCATAAATCCCCCTAAAAGCACCTTCTCCATTATCCCTTCAATATAAAACATCCCCACATCCATCCCAACTACCATTTTGACTCTATATAGCTTTACTCTTATCCACTTGTTCTTTTTTTCTATATCTTCGCTCTCCTGAATCCTCCTATGGAATTGAGTCCCCCCCTATACATCCTTCTTTTTATATACTGGAAACCCCTCTACCCTATGGTTCTTTGCACAAAACCCATAATCTCCCAACCCTTGTAATTAAATCCCACGATCACTAGTTGTATGAGGAAAAACACCATGCAAAAAACTAGGTTTCACCTATGTGGATGAAACCGGGAAAGGAGGAGAAACCCTAGCATCTTCTCGTTGACAAAACCCTTTTTCCATTGATGAGGACAATATTGGAATATCTTTAACCTCCTTTTTCTAGGCTCTAATGACCCTTGTTTGGTCTATCCCGTCTAAGCAGTTTTCATTCCTGCATGGCTTCCACCTTGCACCAAAATCAATTCACTCTAATCTAAGCCATCTAGAGACATGCCTTCATTTATTGACTTTGTACTTCTCTAGATATCAATCAACTCTTGGTGAGATCTGAAAACTAATATAGGACTCAAAGGGTCACCATCACCATAATCTATTAACTTGTGGTCTTCCACCATGACATAAAAGAGTTTACGAAAGTCTTAATAAAATCTTCAAACCTTTGAATAACCAAAATAATAATATCAAACTCACAATAAAGGTGGAATAGAACAAATTTATACCATTCTTGGATGTTCACGTCACCAAGAACGAGATTGGCTCTTTGGATCATGAGGTTTACCAGGGGGAAAAAAAAACATTGATAGATACTTACATGCCAATTATCATCACTATCCTATGCAAAAAGTAGGTGTTATTAACACTCTAGTAACTCAGGCCATCAAAATCTCTAACACAAATAATGTGGAGCAATAGTTGGGCCATCTTTCCAAGGTATTAAAGAATAATGGGTGTGATGAAAGAACAATTAATCGAGTGGTTATAAAAGTGAAAAGACCTCATCTAATACAATGCAATGAGGAGGAAGGGAAAAAACCTACCCTCTTTTACATAAAGGGGACCATTGAAAAATTCACTAGGATCTTAAAGAAAGGAAATATAAAACTCACATTTGTCCCCCTCTCACAATCAAGCGTATCGTGGACATAGCCAAAGACCCAATAGACCTAAAGACTTATAGTGGCAGGTATACCATCCCTTGTCCTTGCAGAAAATAATATATCGAAGAGACTGGTAGAGAATTCCATATTAGAACAAAAGAGCATACCGTAGATCTCAGAAATAACAAAACTAAGATATCTGCTCTAGTCGAACATTCGGAAAATAACAAGCACCAAGTTTGCTTAGAGGATGTGAAAATTATTTCGAAAATAGACCATTATGCGAAAAGGAAGATCAGAGAATCATTGGAAATAGAGAAAAACTCGAATAATATCAATAGATGTGATGGCTTTAAACTTAGCAATACCTATAAACATGTTATACATCTTCTTCGCAACAATAACTATGTATAATTCACTATTATAGGGTTGGTTAAAAACATGTGTTTCCTCCTTGGAGTTCACAGGTTCAAATCTAGAGTAGGGTAGGGTTTTTATACCCCTATGGACTTTAGTAGTCAAATCATTGCGCAAAGGGGGTCCCTTGTCCCACAAAGAAGGGGGTCTCATACACCATCTAGCTTGGTCGTGACCTTAAAAATAGATGATGATGATGATTATTATTATTATTATTATTATTATTATTATTATTATTATTATTATTATTATTATTATTATTATTATTATTATTATTATTATTATTATTATTATTATTATTATTATTATTATTATTATTATT
>ML797171.1:96343-117857 GCA_009831015.1 Picea engelmannii | reverse complement strand
ATTATTATTATTATTATTATTATTATTATTATTATTATTATTATTATTATTATTATTATTATTATTATTATTATTATTATTATTATTATTATTATTATTATTATTATTATTATTATTATTATTATTATTATTATTATTACAAAACCAACTTCATTACTCTAATAGTTTTAAAAAGAGAATTATTGTAGGAGGAAGGGTTAATTTCATAAGCCAGCCTTACTTCTCTAATAATTAAGCTTCAAACATGATTATTTATATCTACATTGGCATATTCATTCCTTTGAGTAATTTAATTACTCGTGGAAATGATCTTGTATTAAAAAGAGAATTATTGTAGGAGGAAGGGTTAATTTTATAAGCCAACCTTACTTCTCTAATAATTAAGCTTCAAACATGATTATTTATATCTTCATTGGCCTATTCATTCCTTTGAGTAATTTAATTACTCGTGGAGATGATCATGTAATGGTGATCAAAATGTCGAGACGACAAATTATAAAACACAACATTTCAACTCCTTTTCTAAAAGAAAATAACGCAAAAACAACGCAAGCTTCTTCTTTTTCATCTATACAATAACTTGAAGAAACACCTTCACCTTCAAAATGAGTAGAAGAGTTTGAATAACAATAACTTGAAGAAGCACCTTCACCTTCAAAATGAGTAGAAAAGTTTGAATAACACCACAATGAGTTAACACAAATGTATTTATTGTGAGATAAGGAGTATTACTTCTCCTATACAAATATGACTATTATAATGAAATTTGTAAAATATGTGATTGTTGAAAACGATGTTTGTACAAAATATTATTGTGTAACATGATCAATATATTTTGAATGTATTTAGAAAACATTATTGTTTTTTATCTAATAATTATAATTATGAATATATACAAATTTTCATATATGTATTATTACTAACTATTTTATGTTCTATCTTGTTTTTTATTAATGTCAAAGTATTTTAACATCTCAAATTAAGTTTTATATATTTAAAGCCCGTAATGATAGGAGCAAAAGAACCAAGATTGATATTGGCTCGCCCTATCTTACTTAATTTTCATTCCATGTCGATTCACATGAGTTCAATAAAATAAATTGGGTAGTTAGCATTGAATGGAAATAAACAGTTGACTCTTTAAGAGACTTTATAGGTATGGGTGTACTTTCTATTGATTGCAAGTTTGGAGACATTATTAAAATTGTCTCCAAGACTTTGTTCCCTTTTTGCATAACCAATATTTTTATCTCATGATATTTTTGTTGTAGAACATTGTAAAACTATCACTACAATTCTCATCTATCATTTTATCTAAATTATTATTTATTTTTATAAATTATGAAAAATAAAATAATACATTATTACAAAGATAGTGATGGTAGATATAAAAATAAAAATATGAAATTTTGTCATACATGAATTATATTTGTTTAGTATGAATACATCAGTTTTAAATTTTATAACGTAAGAATTTTTTTTTTTCAAAAAAATCTTTGTTAAAATTTTTCTGAATATTTCTCCATTATTTGTGGATGGTAAATGCGGTAAATCATCCACCTTAATTATGAAATTTAATCAAGAAGATAAAAAAAACTAAATCCACCTAAACAACAAACAAAAAATATCTCACATATAACTTTAAACCAATTAAACTAATTCTCATAACTATAATATAAAATTACCTATATTTTATTTATATTTTATTAATTTAGACACGAACCATAAAATAATTATTCTACTTTTCCAAACATGAGACGTGAACTTTGACTAAGACATGAAATTTGACTCTTGCTTTTATTATTAGAATGTTATATATAGAGATGAAAAGGAATTCACGTTCACTTATGCACATGACATGAACGTAAAAATTTATTGGGAATATAGCGACATATATGATAAGGAATTATAAATGGCATATTAAATAATAATGGAAATTTTGTTGTTAGAAAGATTATGGGTTTTATGTTTGTTTTTTCATATATTTTTATTGATTGATTATAATAGTAATTTGTATTTGATGATTTTTATAGCAACATTTATTTATTTATTGTTTTTATTTGGTATAATGCATTTTATGATGGAATTTGGAAGACCATCTTGTAGTACATGGTGATTATAGTATTTGTTAAATCTTTTGACTATCTTGTGCGTATGGTTGGGTTTTTTGTTTTTTTAGAGCATGCTTGTTGATCTTCACCACTCTTGTTTTAATAACATTTTTATTGGATCACATTTAGTTTCAACGTGCTTTTTGTCATTTTTTTTTGTTAATTTTTTAGATTATTTTTTGACAACATTGTGAGATTTGTGTTTTTGTTTTAACTACTATTGTATATGCTCTTTTACACTTGGATTTGTGTTTTCTTGTGTAAGATTTGTTAGTTTTTAAGAGGTTTAAGTGAAGGTGTTTTTTCGAAGCTATAGTTTTGAAACAAGGCTTTTCATTTGCTTCATTGACTTTAAAAAGGTTCATGTCGATGTTTTTTTTTTGGAGCCTATAGTTATGCATATTGACTCTACCTTGAGAGTTTATTTGCACTTTATCATGACTAGGTTGATATTGTCAAAAATGGTCATCATTGTATTCACTATCCCATTAAACATCAAGGGAGGTTATTATAATGTTTATTTGATAAAAAACAATCACCACATATGATATCCCAAGTGAATATTAAGGCGTGATGTTGGGATATAATCTTTACTTGGTTAAATACATGTTTATTCCACCTTTGTCTTAATTATCCCAGTGATAAGCTTAAGGGGGTATGTTGATGTTATGGTGATTAAGCTCAACTTTGTGGGCCCTTAGTGATCATTAAAGTCATTTATGGCTCACCCACCCTTAATTGTGCTTAACATGGTTACTACTAACGTGTGGTAATTAATGTCATTTATTGTATACCATTAGTGAATCATTAATTAACCCATAATGGTTGTTAGGGTTAAGGTTAGTGAATCTAGCCCTGGCACCTATAAAATGTGGTTCTCACCATAATTATAATCTCTCAAGTTAATGTAGATTCATTAATTAATTAGGTGTGAGGGTATACCCATCAAACACTTATGAATGTAACACACCCACGACGGGGCATAAATTTCTTCGATTTTCTTAAAGGACAGGAACTCCATTCATGGCTCCTAATTTGGAAGGTCAAGGAACCAGTCCGACCTCCTAGTCAAGGATCGTTCTTAACTCTGTTGAGTTGGAGAAGCTCTTCGTTTCCCTGCTGGAACCTCGTGAACAAATCCACAGGTCCTTTATGAACTCCACCTATGTGACTAATCACCAAGCGTGAGCCTCTACCCCACGCGACCACGGCGGTGACCACACGCCTATGAAAAGGCGCATTGCAATCTCGCGTATCGGGACTTTGCGAATGATCCACCTCGATTCTCCCAACAGTCGATTCCCAACAAGAGCTTAGCACTGGCTAGCTCCTCTCGTATCCTCCTACATGTGACCACCAACTAAGCCCCAAAAGGCGCATCCCGTTTCACGACTTCGGAACTTTTGATGCAAGGTGCCCCAACTCCTCCAACTCTCGAGCTCCAAAAAGGGCTTAACGATCGTTAGCTCCCTCCGCTCACGTGACCATTCCCCATGACCATAGGCTTAACCTAACGGCGCGTCGCATTTCACGACTTCGGAACTTTCGATGCAGGGCGCCCCAACTACCGAGCTCCGAAAAGGGCTAACGTTCCTCAGCTCCTCCTTTGGCCTCCGTCCATGTGACCATTCACTATGACACGGGGGACTAACTTTAAAGCGTGTTAGAACTTCATGTATCGTGAGTTCTCGTTGCTTCCCTCTTTGACTTTTCCCTCCTACGAGTCAGGGAAATGTTGATCTCTCGCCACGCGTCTCCTTCCGATGGGTGGTCCCGATGATTTTGGAACTTGTCTCGTGCACCTTCCTCTGAATCCAACGACTGTTGGTCCACACACTTCAAATTTGATGGCTCAGATCCATTTTCCTCCTGCACTCACTTCTCGTTGTTTGGACGTGGATTTCGATGGTTCAGATCTTCTCCTCTATAGCTGGGTCCTTAGGGAATTTTGAATTCCCACGTATTGCTTGTGTTAATCCATTCGCGTCGGATCGACGGTCCACGACCTTCTTCGATCGAACGATCCAGATCACCTCGCAACTTCTGGTTTTGGAAGTTTAGTCGCATCAACGTGCGATTCTCCTGATGTGCGAACTTGCGAAGACTAAAGTAGTCGAGGCGTTAACGCCTGCTCTCCTTCTTCAATTCCAGCGGTCGTGACAGACCTTGGGCCCTCCTGAACGGGTCTCATCTGTTCATCTTCCAATCGAAACGATATTCCCTTTCGATACCCGAATCTCGCTATCCTTCCTAAGCTTCGTCAATTATGAAGGATTTAAGAGCGTTGCGCTCTTTCTCTTGGACTTAACACCTAGAAGGGTCTTCTGCACAACTCGTGTGCTCCTTCATCTAGTCTAGAACTTAGGTGATTCTTAGTCTCTGCTTGCTTCATAGAGAGCCTATGCATATCTGCACTACCTCTCCTGAGCTTAATAGACTTTGTCCTTGCAGTGATTGCGGGAGTCAACCTCCGCGATCGGAGAAGTACTCACTTGACTCTAGGACGGTGATGAAACTCCCTGGGGTAGGTGATTTTGAGGAATTAAACTAGAGCCTAAGGAAAATCAAGCAGATGTAAAAGTTCTCCAGGAACGAACACATGCTTTTAATTTAATCATTCAATGTAGAAACCATTTATAGGCATATAAAAACAAGCATGCAACCATTATTTCCAATTTACAGCTCAATGCACAAAAACACTTATTAGAACCATAAGGCGTGATGCGACTGCTGAGAGGGGTGCTCGTTTCCACCCAACCATAGGCTCAGTCACTCCAAATGGATTTATCACTGGCCACCCCCGAGCTTAGACCACGATGCTCTGAGATTTAATCTCTTACTTCCAGCTCAACGGAAGTCAGGGATGAAGGTTACTCTCATTTTCCCCATACAGGAATAAGTAAGGATGAAGGTTACTCTCCTTCTCCTGGCTCTGTCTCCCTATGCCCTGTGATCAAAACTCGCTTGTTCACTTTCAATCCTTCCTCGGACCCGAGAGCTCTGTTCCCATCTCTGCACTCTCCACCACCTCTCTGCCCACACTACCCTTCCTTTCTTTCCCTTCCTCAGCAAGATTGTGTGGGGCTCGATTCCCCCATCCGTGGTTAGGTCTGGAAGCCTTACAGGTGGGCAGTTTGCCCCCATCCCCTCATTAACTCTTGAGGATGCCTTCCCACCTACTACCCTGACATGAATTCATTTCTGGTCAAAGGGTTGTTCTGATCTTGAGCAAATTTAAATCTAGTATGGTACTGGTTCGGTGGAGGTTAACGCAACCATTATGGGTCCCCTCCACCACCTTTTCATTAGCAATCGTGGTCTCTCTCTTAGCACATACCCTTCACAACGGTCATGCAATACATACTCATTTTCTATTAAAATAATAGGATTTACATTCATCGACCTTTATACAAAGGTCCACCAAATCAAACATTCACAATTTGAGTTTTGCCATAGTTCCTGGCCAATAAAGTTATATTTACAGACCCGGGGAAACAGGGTGTTACAATTCCCTCCCCCTTAAAGGAAACATCGTCCTCGATGTTCTATCTATTAACATGATAGGTATGTACAGCAGTAAACAAAATCGGATATGCTTGTCTCATGGCATCTTCCATTTCTCACGTAGCCTCATCTGGGACAAAGTGTTTCCATTGCACCTTGACCTCTGCAATGGTTCGGTTCTTGAGCGAGGTTTCCTTCCTGTCTAGTATGTATTGGGGTTCTGGCAGGAATTCTCTCTCCGGTTCCACCTGGATAACAGACCAGTCAATTATATGATTAGCATCATGTACATATTTCTTCAATAATGAAACATTGAAAACATTGTGTGCCATTATTGTGGGAGGAAGTGTTATCCTATAGGCCACAGGTCCCACTCTATCTAAGACTTCAAAGGGTCCACAATACCAAGGTGCCAACTTGGCACAGGCTCCCATTCTCAGATAAATCTTCCTAGGTCTAACTATAATATAGACATGGTCTTCGGCTTTGAAATCTCGGGGAGTTCTCTTTCTGTTGACGTAACTTTTCTGTCGGTCCTGAGCAATTTTTAGATTTTGCCTTATCTGCACCACTTGTTTTTCCATTTATTTCAGCATGTCAGGTCCGATTGTAATTTTTTCCACTGGATTACTCCAGCTGATTGGAATCTTGCACTGTCTACCATAGAGGTTTTCAAAAGGGCTCATCTTCAAGGATTCATGATAACCATTGTTGTAGCCAAACTCTACCAATGGTAGGTAGTCTTCCCACTTCTCAGGCTGATGCATTACATGCATCCTTAACATGTCTTCTACTATTTGGTTCACTCTTTCTATCTGTCCATCAGTTTGAGGGTGATAGGTTGTGCTGAACAACAATTTAGTCTCAAAACCGGCCATTAGGGATTTCCAAAAGTTTGAAGTAAATTTGGTATCTTTGTCAGATGCAATTTCCTTGGGCATGCCATGCAATCTGAATATATCCTTCATGAAGATGTTGCCAATATCTATTTCTTTGCAAGTTGAATTGACAGGGATGAGATGAGCAGACTTACTCATTTTTTCCACCACGACCATGATGGCATCATTTTGCTTGTTCGAATTTGGTAATCCGGTGATGAAATCCATGGAGATGGTTTCCCATTTCCATTCTGGGATTGGTAGGGGTTGTAACAATCCTGTTGGGTGTCGATGCTCTACCTTAACTTGTTGGCATTATAGGCACTTAGCTAGATAGTTAGTTATGTCATTCTTCAACCCAGGCCAATAGAATTGTTTCCTAGTGGTCGTGATCATCTGTTGATATCCTAGGTGACCAGTATATGGTCTCTTATGCAGTTCATCCATTATGAACCTCTTCAATTCGTCGCAATTTGGAATACACAATTTGTTTATGTAAGTCAGCAGCCCTCCCTCGAGCATTCAGTAGCCTTCATACTTTAGTCCTGTAGGTTCTTGTCTTAGGTATGAGGTCACAGTATTGAAGAATGCATCTGTCTCTTGTGCATTTCTGACTCTTTCCCTGACATTCGTTTTGTAGGTGCTCACTGCTGCTAGATGAATCGTTTTTATACTTATGCTGAGGGAATCTGCCACCCTGTTTTCCTTTCCTTTTATGTGTTTGATTTCGAAATCGAATTCACTTAGGAGAGCCATCCACCTAGCTTGCCTGGCGTTGAGTTTCGATTGATCAAATAGGTGCCTCAACCCACAATGGTTTGTCATAAGCACAAATCTTCTTCCCATGAGGTAGTGCCTCCACATTTTTAAGGCATCTACTATGGCAGCCAACTCTAGGTCATGGGTCACAGAATTGATCTCATGTTCATTTAATTTCCAAGACGCATACGAAATTACACGTCCTTCTTGCATAAGGACTCCTCTGAGTCCTTCCTTACAGGCATCTATACATACGAGGAAATCATTATCGGGTCTGCAATATTTAGCACGGGTGCATGGTTCAGGAGGTGTTTCAGCTCTTGAAATTTTTCTTCACATTTTGACGTCCAAATGAATTTAATCCCCTTCTTCTGAAGGGCAGTGAGTGGACAACCAATCTTGGAAAACCCTTTTATGAACCTTCTATAGTATCCCGCTAAGCCCATGAAGGACCTAATGTCGGATACATCTTTCGGGGTAGGCCATTCCACAATGGATCTAATCTTGTCAAGGTCTACTGCCACCCCTTCCTTAGATATGACATGGCCTAAGTAATGGACTTGCTTCTGAAAGAAATCGCACTTGCTAAACTTAGCGTAGAGCTGATGTTCTCTTAGTACTTGAAGTACAAGTTTAAGATGTTCTTCGTGCTCCTCACTGTTCTTGGAGTATATTAGGATATCATCAATGAAAACCAATACAAATTTGTCCAGAAATTTGTTGAGTACATTATTTATCAAGCACATAAATGTGGCGGGGGCATTGATTAACCTGAACGACACCACCATGAACTCGTAGTGACCATACCTCATCCTGAAGGTTGTTTTGTGGATGTCTTCATCCTTAATCCGGACTTGGTGGTAGCCAAATCTTAGGTCAATCTTCGAGAAGATGGATGTATCTCCCAATTGGTCGAACAGGTCATCGATTCTTGGTAAGGGGTATTTTTTCTTTATGTTTTCCTTATTGAGTTGTCTGTAATCTATGCACAGTCGAAGTGTGCCATCTTTCTTTTTCACAAATAGGACGGGCGCTCCCCATGGAGATACACTAGGTTGGATGTAGCCTTTGTCCATCATCTCCTTTAGTTGTAGCTTGAGCTCAACAAGCTTTGGCGTGCTCATTCTATATGGAATTCTAGATGCTAGTACCGCTCCCAATGTAAGTTCTATCGAGAAGTCAATATCCCTTCTCGGAGGTAGACCTAGTATTTCTTCAGGGAACACGTCCTTGTATTCTCTTAATATGGGGTGGTCCTCTACGTGTGGTTTGTCGTCCTTAACGGATTCCAATACCTGTATTGCATATAAGGAACACCCTTTCCTGCAATACTTCTTCATTTTAAGGGTCGATATTTGTCTCATTGAGACAGGCTTTTGAATCCCTTGGAGGGTCATCTTTCTCCCTTCTTCATCTACACATTCTAAAGTTTTATGATAAAAGTCCATTTTAGTTTTATAAGCATCCAACCAGTCCATACCAATCAATAGGTCATATGATCCCAAGGGAAGTATGTTAAGGGTCACTCGGGTAGGTAATCCACCCATGATGAATTGGCAGGCTGGTATGGCTTCTACCATCTTTCTTTTGGTCCTAGTGGCTAGTTGTACCAACCATGGTTTAACATGTCTAATTGGTTGCAGTTTACACTTATTGGCAGTCTGAGGGGCTACATAACTCAAATTAAAACCTGGGTCAATTAAAATAGAAATTGGATGGTTGGCGATCATACCTTCCATCTCCACTACTAAAGCTTGGTGGTCGGCTTGATTATTGTCTAGGGCTGCATAGATTCGTGGCATGCTCCTAGCCACATCATTGACGGTGATATCTTCTTGGATAATGTAGACCCCCTTACTGTTTTGTTGTCTGTGTGGGCAGTCCCTCAATCTATGATTTTCTCCACAACCCCAACATTTTAAGGGTTCCTTCTTTAGGTTATCAGTCTTTGTTGGGACTGTCTGAAAAGGTTTATTTCCACTTTGAGAGGGGAAATTTTGTTGATATACACTTCTAGCAGGAAGGATCCCCTTAGAATCTTTTCCATAGTTCTTAAATCTTGATTTAAACCTTTTCTTCTGGAATCCCAAACCACTCTTCTTCTTCCAACCCTCGTGGGGTCTTGTCTTGCTCCCAAACTGTTCATAAGAATACCTCGCCTTCCGGATAGCTTCTTCTAAGGTCCTTGGTTCGTTGAACTCAATCCTATCCCAATAGGTCTGAGGTAACCCATTAATGAACCACTGCATTTTTTCTTTTTCATCCTTTATGTAGGGTACATACCTCAGTAGTTCAAGGAATTTATTGAAAAATTCCTCTATAGTGAGTTGTCCCAACCGGAGTTCGTAGAATTCCTTAGTTTTCCCATCCATGTATTTTTCTGACAGATACTTCTTCCTGAAGTATTTCTCAAACTGTTTCCATGACAAGTCCTTCTCATGGACTCCTTTCACATTCCTAAGGTCTTCCCACCATATGGAAGCCTTCCCATTCAGGTTGAAGATAGCTATTCGAGCCTTCAAGTTTTCAGAGTAGTCATGGACTCTGAAATACTTCTTTAAACCAAGCAGCCAAGCTTCTGCCTCTTCCCCCTTCTTAATCTATCCGTCGAAAGAGGGTGGCTTGTCTTTCTTGAACTCTTCAGGACCACGGGTTTTGGAACACTTCCATATCTTTCCTTTCCTCTGAGAATGTGAGTTGGCCCTGCTACTAGAAGATCCTGCGGAGTTGTCAGCTTCTTTTTCAGAGGACTCTCCCAATGAGTGTCCCCTGCCTCCAGGTTGGACCTTCTTCGTGGTACTTCTCCTAGTGGGATCGCTTATGGAGTCATGTTTTTGGGTCTCGGGTGGACTCTAATTTCTCTTCTTGTGTCGTCAGTCCGCATGACTGGTTGTGGGTTCATGCTGCAGTTGCCTCTATATGTCGGATAAGCTTTGTAGCAAGACTGTGTTAATTTCTGTTTGTTTCTCTTGATCCTTTATCAATCTCTCATTGTCAGCCTTGAAACTCTGTAACTCGGCCTTTATGCTCCTTACAATTTCAGCCAGATCTGGAGGGGTTTCCACTACCCTCCTTTCATTAGATTCTTCATCTCTATTGTGGGAGCCATCCCCCACTTCATGACACGTCACCATCCTTTAGTATTGGAGTTTTCCCGTGATTTACTGACTGATCGAGTGTTGACAAAAACACTTATTGTTAGCTAACAGTCTATTAGTTCATGAACAATACATGATTCAATTTCTTATATGCATACAAATAGTAGGAAGTTTCATTCCTTTCTTTAATAACAATTTTAAATCAGATTTTTTAAGAAAGAGGTAAGGTAGAGTGTCGTTCTTTTACAAGTACTCTAAATAGAGTTTTTAAGCAACTCGTCCGTGAGCCGAAGCAGGTCAAGTGTTGTAACCATGCTCTGATACAATTTTGTAACACACCCACGACGGGGCATAAATTTCTTTGATTTTCTTAAAGAATAGGAACTCCATTCATGGTTCCTAATTTGGAAGGTCAGGGAACCAGTCCGACCTCCTGGTCAAGGATCGTTCTTAACTCTATTGAGCTAGAGAAGCTCTTCATTTCCCTGCTGGAACCTAATGAACAAATCCATAGGTCCTTTTATGAACTATGCTTATGTGACTAATCACCAAGCGCAAGCCTCTACCCCACGTGACCACGGCGGTGACCACACGCCTATGAAAAGGCGCATCGCAATCTTGCGTATCGGGACTTTGCGAATGAGCCACCTCGATTCTCCCGATAACCGATTCTCGACAAGAGCTTAGCACTGGCTAGCTCCTCTCGTATCCTCCTCCATGTGACCACCACCTATGACCATCGGTTGAGCCCCAAAAAGCACGTCGTGTTTCACGACTTCAGAACTTTCGATGCAAGGCACCCCAAATCCTCCAACTCCTAAGCTCCAAAAAGGGCTTTACGACCGTTCGCTCCCTCCACTCAAGTGACCATTCCCCATGACCACAGGCTTAACCTAACGGCGTGTCGCATTTCGCGACTTTGAAACTTTCGATGCAGGGCGCCCCAAATCCTCCAACTCTCGACCTCCGAAAAGGGTTAATGTTCCTTAGCTCCCCCTTTGGCCTCCGTCCATGTGATCATTCACTATGACCCGGGGCCTAACTCTAAAGCGCATTGGAACTTCGCGTATCGCGAGTTCTCGCTACTTCCCTCTTTGACTTTTCCCTCCTACGAGTCAGCGAAATGTTGATCTCTCGCCACACATCCCTTCCGATGGGAGGTCCCAATGATTTCAGAACTTGTCTCGTGCACCTTCCTCTGCATCCAATGACTGTTGGTCCACGTGTTTCAGATCTGACGGCTCAGATCCGTTTTCCTCCTGCGCTCACTTCTCGTTGTCTGGACGTGGATTTCGATAGTCCAGATCTTCTCCTCTACAGCTGGGTCCTTAGGGAATTTCGAATTCCCACGTACTCCTTGTGTTAATCCATTCACGTCGGATCGACGGTCCACGACCTTCTTCAATCCAATGATCCAGATCACCTCGCAAATTCTAGTTTCGGAAGTTTAGTTGCACCAACGTGCGATTCTCCCGATGTGCGAACTTGCGAAGACTGAAGTAGTCGAGGCGTTAACGCCTGCTCTCCTTCTTCAAATCCAGCAGTCGTGACAGACCTTGGGTCCTCCCAAATGGGTCTCATCTGTTCATCTTCCAATCAAAAGGGTATTTCCTTTCGATACCTGAATCTCGCTATCCTTCTTGAGCTTCGTCAGTTATGAAGGATTTAAGAGTGTTGCGCTATTTCTCCTAGAATTAACACCTAGAAGGGTCTTCTGCACAACTCTTGCGTTCCTTCATCTAGTCTAGAACTTAGGTGATTCTTAGTCTTTGTTTGCTTCACAGAGAACCTATGCATATTTGCACTACCTCTCCTGAGCTTAATAAACTTCGTCCTCGCAGTGATTGTGGGAGTCAACCTCCGCGATCAGGGAAGTACTCACTCGACTCTAGTACGGTGATGAAACTCCCTGGGGTAGGTGCTTTTGAGGAATTAAACTAGAGCCTAAGGAAAATCAAGCAGATGTAAAAGTTCTCAAGGAACAAACACATACTTTTAATTTAATCATTCAATGCAGAAACCATTTACAAGCATATAAAAACAAGCATGCAACCATTATTTCAAATTTAAAGCTCAAGGCAAAAAAACACTTATCATAACCATAATGTGTGATGCGACTACTGAGAGGGGTGCTTGTTTCCACCCAACCATAAGCTCAGTCACTCCCAATGGATTTATCACTGGCCACCCCCAAGCTTAGACCACGATGCTCTGAGATTCAATCTCTTACTTCCAGCTCAACGGAAGTCAGGGATGAAGATTACTCTCCTTTTCCCCATACAGGAATAGGTAAGGATGAAGGTTACTCTCCTTCTCCTAGCTCTGTCTCCCTATGCCCTATGATCAGAACTCACTTGTTCACTTTCAATCCTTCCTCGGACCCGAGAGCTCTGCTCCCGTCTCTGCGCTCTCCACCACCTCTCTGCCCACACCACCCTTCCTTTCTTTCCCTTCCTCAACAAGATTGTGTGGGGCTCAAATTCCCCCGTCTGTGGTCATGTCCGGAAGCCTTACAGGTGGGAAGTCTACCCTCATCCTCTCATTAACTCTTAAGGAGGCCTTCCCACCTACCAGCCTGACGGGAATTCATTTCTATTGAGAGGGTTGTTCTGATCTTGAGAAAATTTAAATCCAGTATGGTACTAGCTCGGTGGAGGTTAACACAACCATTCTGGGTCCCCTCCACCACCTTTTCATTGGCAATCGTGATCTATCTCTTAGCACATCCCCTTCATAGCAGTCATGCAATACATATTCATTTTCTATTAAAATAATAGGATTTACATTCATCGACCTTTATACAAAGGTCCGCCAAATCAAACATTCACACTTTGAGTTTTGCCATAGTTCCTGACCAATAAAGTTATATTTACAGACCGGGGGAAACAGGACGTTACAATGAAGATCTTTAATGTGTTGAGTGTCTAATTGTCTTGGGTCATTGGCCCATGCCCTCAACAACTTACTACTTCCCATCCATTTATATTGAGTTGATATATGTCTTATACAAAGTAGTCCTTCCCCTAAGCTAAACATTGAAGAGGAGTAGACTACATTAACTCTTGATTGGATTGGTGTAAAACTTGAGTGGGTGTTTCTTCATCTTAAAACCTCCCTTTTCTCATATGGGTTTTCCAATTTCTATGTGTTGGATTTTTGTATCTTAGAGTTCATCATTGTTCTTCTTCCTTTCATGTGATAAGTCTTTCCAAGAAGCAATTTGGTAAACTTGGTAGTGTTACAATCAAACATGAATACAAACCCTAAAACTTTACAAACTTGTGTTTAAAGGATACTCGTCCATCAATAGGTGGTATACTTTGGTGCATGTTGTAACTTGAGATGGTTTACGGCTGTTTAGAAACCATGCCAAGACATCTTTGGACCGACTTTAGATCCAAGTTGACCCTTGAACCAGAGGGGGATCCCTCATAGATAAATAAACTAATTGCTCACTATCACTAAGAAATATCTCTTACATTAAGCACAGGTGTCAGATTTAAAAGTAAAGGGTTGGTGGACTGGGTGAGAAATAGAAAAGGCATAATACTTGAATGAAAACTATGTATAAATCTCAGATAATCAAAGGGTATCTATTGGGCATGGAGTCTCGAAGAACATGGCACGATATCAAATAGGTGAAAGGTGGGAGAAATGAATGGAACAATAATTCCCAGACTCAACAACAAACCTTTGTTGATCTTTGATGGAAGAATAGTTAATCTATTGAGCAATTTTAAACATTCAATCCAGCAAAGCAACAAATGTTGTCTAAATAAAATCTGAGCATAAAGTTTATGAATTCATCTTAATATTTAAACAAGTAATTTGCATGTAGATAATCATGTATATAAAGTACAGAGGAAAGGGTTGATGAAACTCAAAATCCTTTCTCTAAGATTCTTTATTTTTCTTGGATACTCTATGAAACAGAAAACATAAAACCAGTTGTAACACAACATAGACTTTTACTTTAACATATAATAAAGAGAAACTGCAAATATAGAACAAAGAAAAGGAATGGAAGTGTAAGAAATATTAACACTGTAAACGATGAGGAAAACATGGCTCTATTTCATTCAAGATATGAATCCAAGGAACTATCCTTTAGATCTGAGAAGTTTACAATATGTGTGGCCCATCAGGATTACAAAAATGAACACAATTTTGCTGCAAAAAATCTCCTAATCTACCTCCTCTCTTATGTCTTTAGATGTTGATTTTATAATCTCTAAATGTTGAGTAATCGATGACTTCAATTCTGGATTTGGTTGCTCAACCATTGCCTGGAAAATTGGATTTGGATTTTCAAAATAGAATTATGTTGAAGAGGAATTTGGATCTCTTGGCACCTCAAGTCAATGTGTTGTACCATTTTCCTCCTCAATACCAACTGGGCATCCAATTGGCATTGGGCGTTTTGGGAAAAACCGACTATTCACGAAATTTGAGAAAATTGTGTTTATAAAAATGCCCAAATCTCCCAAATCCTTCATCATTTATAAAATATGCCTGCATGTCATCTAATTTAGGCCATTCTGCCAAAAATTGTGTTTTATTTTTTTCAGGTTTATCTCCATTTAGTCAGAAATTGATCCTGAAGTTCGTTGCTTTAAAACTACCACATGTTGGCTTCCTATGCATTTTGGGGGGGGTCTCTTAGTGTTTTGTCAACCATGGGGTCCCTAACTCAACTTGTGGGTAACTTTAACATTACTCAATACCATAGTTAGGTTGCCCACCCTTTTTATGTTAATCAAACATGGGGAGTGCCCTAAACACGATTAACCTTACAAAACACACTTTATTAATATTAATAATAAATCAACACTATATAAATTTATTAAGACTTAACATAAAGTTTATTAAAACATATTACAAAAATTAAAATTAAAATACATTGCATTTTATTTAAATATTTTAGAAACAAATTAGGTAAAGCTAATTAAAATAAATAAAAAGAACCTAAATTATAATATAAATGTTTTTTTTAATGTTTTTGACCAAGACTATATGCTTTTGTTTTCTTATACTATGTTTTTAAATACTCATTCAATTTATTTCTTATAATGTGATCCACTTTTTAATGGTTTGGTTTAGAAATAATATGGATTTTAATTTTATTATTTTTCAATTATATTTTGTAATTTCAATGCATTAATTTTCCAATTAAAATAGAATAAAGCTAAAACATGACAATAATCCATAATTTTAAAAACCAAAAGGCATTCTATTTAGTGAATGAGTAAGAATTGATGCTTTGCTTAATTTGAAAATCATATGCTCATTTCACATAATATTTCAAGACGGAGATTAAACTTTTAAAGAACTAACTTTTAATCAAATTAATTTAATGCGTGAGAATGCACATTTGATTTCTTAATGCATTGAAAACCAAACCATTTCAAAAGTGTCGAAATCATTATGAGAATTCAAGTTTAAGCAAATGGTGACACAAAACCATCTTGAGTAAATCCAAATTAGCATAAAAAAATGTTGAATGATCAAAATGTAAAAGGAAAAAAAAAATAAATGTTTATTTTAATAAAAATTTAGAATTTTAACTTATGTTACAATATTAGATTTTATCTGGGGATTGTGTCTCTCTACGAGGTATTAAAGAACATGCATATTAACTGTTTTTATTATTGGGCAATGGAGTCATTATTCTCAAAAAAACATATAAAATTAAAAATCCTTTCTTTTATAATAAATCTTATATAAGAAGTGATAAAGTTGTCAATAAATAAAAATAGATATGATAAAAGATTTCAAGAAAGGCTAATAAATAATTTCCTTATTAGAATTTACTCAAGAATTGTCTAAAATAATCAGTTTAAATTTAGCTAAAATATTAGATTTATAATTGATTTTGTCTTAACTCAAAGTTGTAAAATAATATTTCGATTTATTTTAGATGAGACCTAATCATATAACGATACATAAATTATTGGAAAAGAATTAATAATAGAGTAACAATAAAGATATGTAGAAACAACTTCTACAGACATCTAAAAATATTGCTTCACTGCCAACAAGTGTCCATAGCCTCGGTGAAGTTAGTTGCATGCCCCAAATTGAGTTTCCTTTCACCTCTTCATTTTTATAATTTCATTAATTTGAGATGAGGGCAATCATTTCTGAATTTCCTTTCTTCCTCTCTTTTAAGCAAGATGGGGGCAATCAAATTGAATTTCCTTTCACCGTCTTCCTTTAAATTTTACTTTATTACTTTGAAGTGGGGGCAATCAATGTGTTAGAAAACACAAGGGATGATGTTTGTTTTTGTTTAAAAATAGAGTAGGTATGTCTACATGTTTGAGAATACTCTAAAATTAATTTCCCTTCAATTCTAATTTTACCTTCTCTTATAGGTAAAATTTATATATTTGATTTTTTTATGATTAAGGTTTAACCTTGAGAAAACTAATCAGCTATAATTTAATATCAAAGCTTAAATGGATTACCCTAAGTATTATTTTTCAATTGTAATTGGGATCAAGACCTCAGGTTGCTACCCAAATTATTAGGTTCCTAAATTCAAATTCCATTGAAGTACTCAAAAGCAAAGGCATTCAAGATAGGACAAAAATGGTCATGGAAGCTAAAAGAATTTTTACTAAAAGAAATTTGTTGCAAACAACTAAAGATAAATGCATCATTATGAAGAGAGATGTTGATTTGTTCACCACCGGATTTGAGAAATTGATAAAGATGGGATTGCCTCTAGCTTGGACTGACAAAGGGAAATTGTTGCCATTTGAAGAATACAGAAAAAATATGTTCATAGCCAGAGAAAATGATTCAAAGTTTCAAGGGATGTCTGATAAATTTAGAGGCCGAGTCATTGTAGATTTATTGATGGATGGTTTTCATTTACTTTGGTAAATCAAATAATTGTTTCCAAATCCACCTATGTATGAAAAATACGTAGATCTTGATATTGCCTACAAACGGATGAAATCTTATGGATATCCTTCAAGTGACAATTTGAATCTTTTTCTCCATTTGATAATTAGATGATTCATCAAAGCAATTCAATATAGTTAACAAATCTTCTAACTGTTTCCTATTTTTGTGAATCAGAGATCCTTTTGTAATCTAAATACTAAAAAAAGGATCAAATAACCAATTTTTGGTTCTGACCTAAATGTATAAATCTCTGTGAAATATTTGATGTAGAGGGTTCTTTCTTGGAGCCCTGAAGGACTATCTTTGGAATAAAATTTCACAAGTTTTAAAGATTCAAACTTCGATGTTTCAATCTGTGTAACTCTCTTTTCTATGTCATTTCCATATTCTTAATTTTTTTCTTAAATGTGTATATTGCTATGAATGTGATGATTTAGTACGACTACTACCATCATTTACTACAAAGGTGTCTTTAAAGGTCACAAATTTCTTCGATATATTGTAAGTATTAAGATGACACGTGCTTGTATGATATTATTCCTTTTTGAATGTTATTATTCCTTTTCGGATGTTATTATTCCTTTTTGTATGTTATGTTATTATTCTTTTTTATTCAAATCTTACTCTGGTTTAGATACATATTTAATGATCATTTCTTCTATCTAAAAGTTAAATAGTATTTATCATAGATACATTATTTCATTATTCAATTTTGTTTCTTCTTATTTCTTCTGTCGTCATCTTTACAGATTTAAAGGTGACTGAAACAAAGAAACTTTTTCTTCGAATATTTATCTATCATATATTCTAATACTGGTAAAACATGCCCAAACAAAGAAACAAAACACTATGTTCTAAGACAGATCAACTAAAAAAAACAAATCAATTAATTTAATGGATGCATTGACATAGTTTCCTAGCCAGAAAAATCTCAAGGGTTACAACAGTGCATATTTAAACTAAGTTTCCCCAATCGTACTCCTTAGAAAGTAGGAGTGATCCTAAAATGAGTCAAAGATCAACCAAGTCCATGACTAGAGTTTGTGCAAAAGAGAGATCCATTCTAGAAATTTATCCAAGTATAGACATGCAAAGTGGGTCATTTTTTTAAGGGTACAAATTTGTGTAGAATAATTAGCACAAGATTCAAATTGTAGTCGTCATCTTTGATGTGCAGATGAGTAGTAATTTAGTGATAATGTCGTGAAAATGTGTATATCATGTTTGTGCAATTTTGGCATTGCAACCAAATTGTGATACCCTAGAGTTTGATTATGCTTAAACTTTATCATGCTACCTCAATGTGTACTTTTGATCACAAATCCATACAAATCAACTCAAAGTGAATGCACTAATGTGGATGACAACTCATTGAACATTAGCATGTAAGATCCCAACAGTCACAATCAGGTTGTCTTTTTCTCTTGGTCTCTTTACCTTCCAAATTCTACAAATTAATGTAATTTAGGATAAAATTATTTTATATTTCCCAAGGGGTAGATTATTTTATACACCACCATGAGATTGTAAATGGGCCAATGATGGTTGTAGCTGAATCATTTATACATTATCGTGTGTTGTAGTAAACTTCACCTTTTTTGTTCAAAAAACTAAATTCCCCTTACCCTCCTACATATTAGGTGTTATGAGTGAGGAAGTTGGTACCTTGCCAGTGCCTTGCGGATTCCCCCCTCTTCCCTATTTTTTCAAATAAGGGATAATATTACTCGCCAACCATAATAGTGGCTACTAACCCCCACAAGGCTTTGTGGAAATGGATACCATGACCTCCCTAGGCATTATTCCTTAATACAAAGGGTTGAACCAACCAAGCTATCCATTTGCGCTTATAAGCCTCATGTTATCCATAAATTGTTGTACAATTCTATCTTTTTAGAGGTATCAAAGTTGAGTTACTGCCCAATTTTATCACAATAATGCATATGATGATTGTGAATTCATCTTCATTTTTTATGTTATTAGCATTATTGTATTTTACACCATAATCTAGTGAATGTGTATATACTACTACAATATATGGTTCCAGTGTCCTTTTTGTGTCCCATTTTATGTAAATTGGAAACTGAGATACATAATAGTATTATTATGTCTTGTTTTGCATCCCCTTGCATTCATGTTTGCATTTGATCTAGATTATGTAGAGAACAAAATGAAGGTGGAAATATAAATGGAAACACACAGAGATATTGCAGAGTGTGTAGTTATACAGTGTAACCCAAATTTTATTAATGAATGAAATAGAAAAATAATGTAAATGCAAAGCAATACAAACTAGCTACAATGGTGGTAGCTTATCTTTGGAGAGAGATGTGTTGGCTACACTAATTCGTAAGAAAACATTACAAAATTACCTTTAACATAAAATATGATTCCCTGATATGGAAAAAGATCCAAAACCCTGACCTTAGGAAATGATGTGGCAAAAGAATTGTTGGCCCCAAGCAGGCTAGTTGGTATGTCAACCTTTTGGGGCCATAAATTTTGCATACAAACTCTATTTAGGGAATTTCTTGGATTGTTACAAATATTAATACATGTTCTAAGTGTTTGGCACTTTGATTGTGTAGCATATGTCAACTACTAAAAATGCGAAGGAATTGCCCGAAAAATGCACCGAAAGTTCAGGGCTTAAAAAATGTAGTGAAATTATGAAGATGTGGAACCATTCTAAGTCAGTAGAATGGGTGAGTGGCCACCAATATCCACCTAGATTAGTCATCCCCTCTTAAGAAGTAATGGTCCCCAATTGCATCAAGATCCTCCATGAAATGGGGAAACTTTTGTTGAATTTGACTCCTTGTGAGCCACTTGCTCTACTGAAGGAGTTGCCCCACTTTGACAACCCAATAGAGTTGGATGTTCTAGGGGTGGGTGCCCTTCATCTTGGTATCCATGATCCAATCGATTGTCACTTTCTTAATGCAATTAAGATTCAGTTCTATAAGGGCTAAGTTCTTGACTACCTCTGAAGTGTCCAAGAGAGGTGGAAAATATAGTTGAAGCATATCCACATTAAATGCAAGGTGTAAGTTAAGGAAAGGGGGCATACTTAATTCAAAATCATTCTCATCCACCACTTTCATGATGTTCTAAGGCTTGTATTGAAGTGGGTGGAGCTTGTGAGGTGTTCTTTATGCTAATGCAACCATGCCTTATCTCCCATGTGAAGCTTGTGTGAAACCCGACACTGATCATTGCACCAATTGTACTTGGCATTTGATTTCTAAAAAATACTATGGAATTATTATTAGATGTGTTGGATCCATTAAATAAATTTGGCTACTCTATCGACCTCAATCTAAGCATGGGAGGATTCTTTATATGTAGATTAATGGGTAGAGCTATCTCAATAAGGGCCAATGGTTGGAATCTCGAGCACACCAAAAAAGGGTTTTGGCCAATAGAGCTATGAAAATCTCTATTATAGCTATGTTGAACATAAGGAAGGCTATCATCCCATGTGCGTGGATGTTTAGAGTTGTAAATTTGTTGTATATGCACAATTATCATATTGATTGTCTCTATTAGGCAATCAATTTAGTCAGCTTAATGTCCATCATCGACCATAGGTTTGACTGGAAAGTATTATGCAACCTACTACCCCTATCTAAAATAACAGTCCATGGGAGCCGAAAATGAACCCAAACACGCACAAAGAAGAGTTTAGTAGTGTCCTTTGTTGTGAAACTCTTCTTCCAAGGTGTCAAAATGGCCATCTTAGAAAACCTATAAACAACCACAAATACACAATTGTTGCCATGCTTGGTTGAAGGAAAGTCAAATATATGGCCCATAGAGACAAAGTACCAAAGTTTATCTAGAGTAGGCAAAGGAGTTTACAACCTCTGCGTCTTAATGGCAGGTTTGGCAATGGCACGGGGAGTCAACAATTTAATATACCTAGTCAAATATTGTTAGAGATTAAGCTAGTAGAAGTAAATTTATAGCATTACCACTTTCTTCTCCATGTTGAAGTTCCTCGCTATCTAACTATAATGCACCTTTGAAACCAACTTCTCACACTTGCTTGAAGGAGCTTAGAGATGGCCCAAATGGAATAAAAGTTCATCCTAGAGATGAAAATATAAGACTAGTTTACCTACACCTAGTGTTCGATAGGTAACAATAAAGTCTAATTTGTTGTCATACAATTGGGGCCACAAGAAGATATAAGGTCCAAAAGAGTTGAGCATTGTGGTCAATGACAAAATCGAAGGTTGATTGAGACAAT
>ML797171.1:65517-80713 GCA_009831015.1 Picea engelmannii | reverse complement strand
CTTCCTGAAGTATTTCTCAAACTGTTTCCATGACAAGTCCTTCTCATGGACTCCTTTCACATTCCTAAGGTCTTCCCACCATATGGAAGCCTTCCCATTCAGGTTGAAGATAGCTATTCGAGCCTTCAAGTTTTCAGAGTAGTCATGGACTCTGAAATACTTCTTTAAACCAAGCAGCCAAGCTTCTGCCTCTTCCCCCTTCTTAATCTATCCGTCGAAAGAGGGTGGCTTGTCTTTCTTGAACTCTTCAGGACCACGGGTTTTGGAACACTTCCATATCTTTCCTTTCCTCTGAGAATGTGAGTTGGCCCTGCTACTAGAAGATCCTGCGGAGTTGTCAGCTTCTTTTTCAGAGGACTCTCCCAATGAGTGTCCCCTGCCTCCAGGTTGGACCTTCTTCGTGGTACTTCTCCTAGTGGGATCGCTTATGGAGTCATGTTTTTGGGTCTCGGGTGGACTCTAATTTCTCTTCTTGTGTCGTCAGTCCGCATGACTGGTTGTGGGTTCATGCTGCAGTTGCCTCTATATGTCGGATAAGCTTTGTAGCAAGACTGTGTTAATTTCTGTTTGTTTCTCTTGATCCTTTATCAATCTCTCATTGTCAGCCTTGAAACTCTGTAACTCGGCCTTTATGCTCCTTACAATTTCAGCCAGATCTGGAGGGGTTTCCACTACCCTCCTTTCATTAGATTCTTCATCTCTATTGTGGGAGCCATCCCCCACTTCATGACACGTCACCATCCTTTAGTATTGGAGTTTTCCCGTGATTTACTGACTGATCGAGTGTTGACAAAAACACTTATTGTTAGCTAACAGTCTATTAGTTCATGAACAATACATGATTCAATTTCTTATATGCATACAAATAGTAGGAAGTTTCATTCCTTTCTTTAATAACAATTTTAAATCAGATTTTTTAAGAAAGAGGTAAGGTAGAGTGTCGTTCTTTTACAAGTACTCTAAATAGAGTTTTTAAGCAACTCGTCCGTGAGCCGAAGCAGGTCAAGTGTTGTAACCATGCTCTGATACAATTTTGTAACACACCCACGACGGGGCATAAATTTCTTTGATTTTCTTAAAGAATAGGAACTCCATTCATGGTTCCTAATTTGGAAGGTCAGGGAACCAGTCCGACCTCCTGGTCAAGGATCGTTCTTAACTCTATTGAGCTAGAGAAGCTCTTCATTTCCCTGCTGGAACCTAATGAACAAATCCATAGGTCCTTTTATGAACTATGCTTATGTGACTAATCACCAAGCGCAAGCCTCTACCCCACGTGACCACGGCGGTGACCACACGCCTATGAAAAGGCGCATCGCAATCTTGCGTATCGGGACTTTGCGAATGAGCCACCTCGATTCTCCCGATAACCGATTCTCGACAAGAGCTTAGCACTGGCTAGCTCCTCTCGTATCCTCCTCCATGTGACCACCACCTATGACCATCGGTTGAGCCCCAAAAAGCACGTCGTGTTTCACGACTTCAGAACTTTCGATGCAAGGCACCCCAAATCCTCCAACTCCTAAGCTCCAAAAAGGGCTTTACGACCGTTCGCTCCCTCCACTCAAGTGACCATTCCCCATGACCACAGGCTTAACCTAACGGCGTGTCGCATTTCGCGACTTTGAAACTTTCGATGCAGGGCGCCCCAAATCCTCCAACTCTCGACCTCCGAAAAGGGTTAATGTTCCTTAGCTCCCCCTTTGGCCTCCGTCCATGTGATCATTCACTATGACCCGGGGCCTAACTCTAAAGCGCATTGGAACTTCGCGTATCGCGAGTTCTCGCTACTTCCCTCTTTGACTTTTCCCTCCTACGAGTCAGCGAAATGTTGATCTCTCGCCACACATCCCTTCCGATGGGAGGTCCCAATGATTTCAGAACTTGTCTCGTGCACCTTCCTCTGCATCCAATGACTGTTGGTCCACGTGTTTCAGATCTGACGGCTCAGATCCGTTTTCCTCCTGCGCTCACTTCTCGTTGTCTGGACGTGGATTTCGATAGTCCAGATCTTCTCCTCTACAGCTGGGTCCTTAGGGAATTTCGAATTCCCACGTACTCCTTGTGTTAATCCATTCACGTCGGATCGACGGTCCACGACCTTCTTCAATCCAATGATCCAGATCACCTCGCAAATTCTAGTTTCGGAAGTTTAGTTGCACCAACGTGCGATTCTCCCGATGTGCGAACTTGCGAAGACTGAAGTAGTCGAGGCGTTAACGCCTGCTCTCCTTCTTCAAATCCAGCAGTCGTGACAGACCTTGGGTCCTCCCAAATGGGTCTCATCTGTTCATCTTCCAATCAAAAGGGTATTTCCTTTCGATACCTGAATCTCGCTATCCTTCTTGAGCTTCGTCAGTTATGAAGGATTTAAGAGTGTTGCGCTATTTCTCCTAGAATTAACACCTAGAAGGGTCTTCTGCACAACTCTTGCGTTCCTTCATCTAGTCTAGAACTTAGGTGATTCTTAGTCTTTGTTTGCTTCACAGAGAACCTATGCATATTTGCACTACCTCTCCTGAGCTTAATAAACTTCGTCCTCGCAGTGATTGTGGGAGTCAACCTCCGCGATCAGGGAAGTACTCACTCGACTCTAGTACGGTGATGAAACTCCCTGGGGTAGGTGCTTTTGAGGAATTAAACTAGAGCCTAAGGAAAATCAAGCAGATGTAAAAGTTCTCAAGGAACAAACACATACTTTTAATTTAATCATTCAATGCAGAAACCATTTACAAGCATATAAAAACAAGCATGCAACCATTATTTCAAATTTAAAGCTCAAGGCAAAAAAACACTTATCATAACCATAATGTGTGATGCGACTACTGAGAGGGGTGCTTGTTTCCACCCAACCATAAGCTCAGTCACTCCCAATGGATTTATCACTGGCCACCCCCAAGCTTAGACCACGATGCTCTGAGATTCAATCTCTTACTTCCAGCTCAACGGAAGTCAGGGATGAAGATTACTCTCCTTTTCCCCATACAGGAATAGGTAAGGATGAAGGTTACTCTCCTTCTCCTAGCTCTGTCTCCCTATGCCCTATGATCAGAACTCACTTGTTCACTTTCAATCCTTCCTCGGACCCGAGAGCTCTGCTCCCGTCTCTGCGCTCTCCACCACCTCTCTGCCCACACCACCCTTCCTTTCTTTCCCTTCCTCAACAAGATTGTGTGGGGCTCAAATTCCCCCGTCTGTGGTCATGTCCGGAAGCCTTACAGGTGGGAAGTCTACCCTCATCCTCTCATTAACTCTTAAGGAGGCCTTCCCACCTACCAGCCTGACGGGAATTCATTTCTATTGAGAGGGTTGTTCTGATCTTGAGAAAATTTAAATCCAGTATGGTACTAGCTCGGTGGAGGTTAACACAACCATTCTGGGTCCCCTCCACCACCTTTTCATTGGCAATCGTGATCTATCTCTTAGCACATCCCCTTCATAGCAGTCATGCAATACATATTCATTTTCTATTAAAATAATAGGATTTACATTCATCGACCTTTATACAAAGGTCCGCCAAATCAAACATTCACACTTTGAGTTTTGCCATAGTTCCTGACCAATAAAGTTATATTTACAGACCGGGGGAAACAGGACGTTACAATGAAGATCTTTAATGTGTTGAGTGTCTAATTGTCTTGGGTCATTGGCCCATGCCCTCAACAACTTACTACTTCCCATCCATTTATATTGAGTTGATATATGTCTTATACAAAGTAGTCCTTCCCCTAAGCTAAACATTGAAGAGGAGTAGACTACATTAACTCTTGATTGGATTGGTGTAAAACTTGAGTGGGTGTTTCTTCATCTTAAAACCTCCCTTTTCTCATATGGGTTTTCCAATTTCTATGTGTTGGATTTTTGTATCTTAGAGTTCATCATTGTTCTTCTTCCTTTCATGTGATAAGTCTTTCCAAGAAGCAATTTGGTAAACTTGGTAGTGTTACAATCAAACATGAATACAAACCCTAAAACTTTACAAACTTGTGTTTAAAGGATACTCGTCCATCAATAGGTGGTATACTTTGGTGCATGTTGTAACTTGAGATGGTTTACGGCTGTTTAGAAACCATGCCAAGACATCTTTGGACCGACTTTAGATCCAAGTTGACCCTTGAACCAGAGGGGGATCCCTCATAGATAAATAAACTAATTGCTCACTATCACTAAGAAATATCTCTTACATTAAGCACAGGTGTCAGATTTAAAAGTAAAGGGTTGGTGGACTGGGTGAGAAATAGAAAAGGCATAATACTTGAATGAAAACTATGTATAAATCTCAGATAATCAAAGGGTATCTATTGGGCATGGAGTCTCGAAGAACATGGCACGATATCAAATAGGTGAAAGGTGGGAGAAATGAATGGAACAATAATTCCCAGACTCAACAACAAACCTTTGTTGATCTTTGATGGAAGAATAGTTAATCTATTGAGCAATTTTAAACATTCAATCCAGCAAAGCAACAAATGTTGTCTAAATAAAATCTGAGCATAAAGTTTATGAATTCATCTTAATATTTAAACAAGTAATTTGCATGTAGATAATCATGTATATAAAGTACAGAGGAAAGGGTTGATGAAACTCAAAATCCTTTCTCTAAGATTCTTTATTTTTCTTGGATACTCTATGAAACAGAAAACATAAAACCAGTTGTAACACAACATAGACTTTTACTTTAACATATAATAAAGAGAAACTGCAAATATAGAACAAAGAAAAGGAATGGAAGTGTAAGAAATATTAACACTGTAAACGATGAGGAAAACATGGCTCTATTTCATTCAAGATATGAATCCAAGGAACTATCCTTTAGATCTGAGAAGTTTACAATATGTGTGGCCCATCAGGATTACAAAAATGAACACAATTTTGCTGCAAAAAATCTCCTAATCTACCTCCTCTCTTATGTCTTTAGATGTTGATTTTATAATCTCTAAATGTTGAGTAATCGATGACTTCAATTCTGGATTTGGTTGCTCAACCATTGCCTGGAAAATTGGATTTGGATTTTCAAAATAGAATTATGTTGAAGAGGAATTTGGATCTCTTGGCACCTCAAGTCAATGTGTTGTACCATTTTCCTCCTCAATACCAACTGGGCATCCAATTGGCATTGGGCGTTTTGGGAAAAACCGACTATTCACGAAATTTGAGAAAATTGTGTTTATAAAAATGCCCAAATCTCCCAAATCCTTCATCATTTATAAAATATGCCTGCATGTCATCTAATTTAGGCCATTCTGCCAAAAATTGTGTTTTATTTTTTTCAGGTTTATCTCCATTTAGTCAGAAATTGATCCTGAAGTTCGTTGCTTTAAAACTACCACATGTTGGCTTCCTATGCATTTTGGGGGGGGTCTCTTAGTGTTTTGTCAACCATGGGGTCCCTAACTCAACTTGTGGGTAACTTTAACATTACTCAATACCATAGTTAGGTTGCCCACCCTTTTTATGTTAATCAAACATGGGGAGTGCCCTAAACACGATTAACCTTACAAAACACACTTTATTAATATTAATAATAAATCAACACTATATAAATTTATTAAGACTTAACATAAAGTTTATTAAAACATATTACAAAAATTAAAATTAAAATACATTGCATTTTATTTAAATATTTTAGAAACAAATTAGGTAAAGCTAATTAAAATAAATAAAAAGAACCTAAATTATAATATAAATGTTTTTTTTAATGTTTTTGACCAAGACTATATGCTTTTGTTTTCTTATACTATGTTTTTAAATACTCATTCAATTTATTTCTTATAATGTGATCCACTTTTTAATGGTTTGGTTTAGAAATAATATGGATTTTAATTTTATTATTTTTCAATTATATTTTGTAATTTCAATGCATTAATTTTCCAATTAAAATAGAATAAAGCTAAAACATGACAATAATCCATAATTTTAAAAACCAAAAGGCATTCTATTTAGTGAATGAGTAAGAATTGATGCTTTGCTTAATTTGAAAATCATATGCTCATTTCACATAATATTTCAAGACGGAGATTAAACTTTTAAAGAACTAACTTTTAATCAAATTAATTTAATGCGTGAGAATGCACATTTGATTTCTTAATGCATTGAAAACCAAACCATTTCAAAAGTGTCGAAATCATTATGAGAATTCAAGTTTAAGCAAATGGTGACACAAAACCATCTTGAGTAAATCCAAATTAGCATAAAAAAATGTTGAATGATCAAAATGTAAAAGGAAAAAAAAAATAAATGTTTATTTTAATAAAAATTTAGAATTTTAACTTATGTTACAATATTAGATTTTATCTGGGGATTGTGTCTCTCTACGAGGTATTAAAGAACATGCATATTAACTGTTTTTATTATTGGGCAATGGAGTCATTATTCTCAAAAAAACATATAAAATTAAAAATCCTTTCTTTTATAATAAATCTTATATAAGAAGTGATAAAGTTGTCAATAAATAAAAATAGATATGATAAAAGATTTCAAGAAAGGCTAATAAATAATTTCCTTATTAGAATTTACTCAAGAATTGTCTAAAATAATCAGTTTAAATTTAGCTAAAATATTAGATTTATAATTGATTTTGTCTTAACTCAAAGTTGTAAAATAATATTTCGATTTATTTTAGATGAGACCTAATCATATAACGATACATAAATTATTGGAAAAGAATTAATAATAGAGTAACAATAAAGATATGTAGAAACAACTTCTACAGACATCTAAAAATATTGCTTCACTGCCAACAAGTGTCCATAGCCTCGGTGAAGTTAGTTGCATGCCCCAAATTGAGTTTCCTTTCACCTCTTCATTTTTATAATTTCATTAATTTGAGATGAGGGCAATCATTTCTGAATTTCCTTTCTTCCTCTCTTTTAAGCAAGATGGGGGCAATCAAATTGAATTTCCTTTCACCGTCTTCCTTTAAATTTTACTTTATTACTTTGAAGTGGGGGCAATCAATGTGTTAGAAAACACAAGGGATGATGTTTGTTTTTGTTTAAAAATAGAGTAGGTATGTCTACATGTTTGAGAATACTCTAAAATTAATTTCCCTTCAATTCTAATTTTACCTTCTCTTATAGGTAAAATTTATATATTTGATTTTTTTATGATTAAGGTTTAACCTTGAGAAAACTAATCAGCTATAATTTAATATCAAAGCTTAAATGGATTACCCTAAGTATTATTTTTCAATTGTAATTGGGATCAAGACCTCAGGTTGCTACCCAAATTATTAGGTTCCTAAATTCAAATTCCATTGAAGTACTCAAAAGCAAAGGCATTCAAGATAGGACAAAAATGGTCATGGAAGCTAAAAGAATTTTTACTAAAAGAAATTTGTTGCAAACAACTAAAGATAAATGCATCATTATGAAGAGAGATGTTGATTTGTTCACCACCGGATTTGAGAAATTGATAAAGATGGGATTGCCTCTAGCTTGGACTGACAAAGGGAAATTGTTGCCATTTGAAGAATACAGAAAAAATATGTTCATAGCCAGAGAAAATGATTCAAAGTTTCAAGGGATGTCTGATAAATTTAGAGGCCGAGTCATTGTAGATTTATTGATGGATGGTTTTCATTTACTTTGGTAAATCAAATAATTGTTTCCAAATCCACCTATGTATGAAAAATACGTAGATCTTGATATTGCCTACAAACGGATGAAATCTTATGGATATCCTTCAAGTGACAATTTGAATCTTTTTCTCCATTTGATAATTAGATGATTCATCAAAGCAATTCAATATAGTTAACAAATCTTCTAACTGTTTCCTATTTTTGTGAATCAGAGATCCTTTTGTAATCTAAATACTAAAAAAAGGATCAAATAACCAATTTTTGGTTCTGACCTAAATGTATAAATCTCTGTGAAATATTTGATGTAGAGGGTTCTTTCTTGGAGCCCTGAAGGACTATCTTTGGAATAAAATTTCACAAGTTTTAAAGATTCAAACTTCGATGTTTCAATCTGTGTAACTCTCTTTTCTATGTCATTTCCATATTCTTAATTTTTTTCTTAAATGTGTATATTGCTATGAATGTGATGATTTAGTACGACTACTACCATCATTTACTACAAAGGTGTCTTTAAAGGTCACAAATTTCTTCGATATATTGTAAGTATTAAGATGACACGTGCTTGTATGATATTATTCCTTTTTGAATGTTATTATTCCTTTTCGGATGTTATTATTCCTTTTTGTATGTTATGTTATTATTCTTTTTTATTCAAATCTTACTCTGGTTTAGATACATATTTAATGATCATTTCTTCTATCTAAAAGTTAAATAGTATTTATCATAGATACATTATTTCATTATTCAATTTTGTTTCTTCTTATTTCTTCTGTCGTCATCTTTACAGATTTAAAGGTGACTGAAACAAAGAAACTTTTTCTTCGAATATTTATCTATCATATATTCTAATACTGGTAAAACATGCCCAAACAAAGAAACAAAACACTATGTTCTAAGACAGATCAACTAAAAAAAACAAATCAATTAATTTAATGGATGCATTGACATAGTTTCCTAGCCAGAAAAATCTCAAGGGTTACAACAGTGCATATTTAAACTAAGTTTCCCCAATCGTACTCCTTAGAAAGTAGGAGTGATCCTAAAATGAGTCAAAGATCAACCAAGTCCATGACTAGAGTTTGTGCAAAAGAGAGATCCATTCTAGAAATTTATCCAAGTATAGACATGCAAAGTGGGTCATTTTTTTAAGGGTACAAATTTGTGTAGAATAATTAGCACAAGATTCAAATTGTAGTCGTCATCTTTGATGTGCAGATGAGTAGTAATTTAGTGATAATGTCGTGAAAATGTGTATATCATGTTTGTGCAATTTTGGCATTGCAACCAAATTGTGATACCCTAGAGTTTGATTATGCTTAAACTTTATCATGCTACCTCAATGTGTACTTTTGATCACAAATCCATACAAATCAACTCAAAGTGAATGCACTAATGTGGATGACAACTCATTGAACATTAGCATGTAAGATCCCAACAGTCACAATCAGGTTGTCTTTTTCTCTTGGTCTCTTTACCTTCCAAATTCTACAAATTAATGTAATTTAGGATAAAATTATTTTATATTTCCCAAGGGGTAGATTATTTTATACACCACCATGAGATTGTAAATGGGCCAATGATGGTTGTAGCTGAATCATTTATACATTATCGTGTGTTGTAGTAAACTTCACCTTTTTTGTTCAAAAAACTAAATTCCCCTTACCCTCCTACATATTAGGTGTTATGAGTGAGGAAGTTGGTACCTTGCCAGTGCCTTGCGGATTCCCCCCTCTTCCCTATTTTTTCAAATAAGGGATAATATTACTCGCCAACCATAATAGTGGCTACTAACCCCCACAAGGCTTTGTGGAAATGGATACCATGACCTCCCTAGGCATTATTCCTTAATACAAAGGGTTGAACCAACCAAGCTATCCATTTGCGCTTATAAGCCTCATGTTATCCATAAATTGTTGTACAATTCTATCTTTTTAGAGGTATCAAAGTTGAGTTACTGCCCAATTTTATCACAATAATGCATATGATGATTGTGAATTCATCTTCATTTTTTATGTTATTAGCATTATTGTATTTTACACCATAATCTAGTGAATGTGTATATACTACTACAATATATGGTTCCAGTGTCCTTTTTGTGTCCCATTTTATGTAAATTGGAAACTGAGATACATAATAGTATTATTATGTCTTGTTTTGCATCCCCTTGCATTCATGTTTGCATTTGATCTAGATTATGTAGAGAACAAAATGAAGGTGGAAATATAAATGGAAACACACAGAGATATTGCAGAGTGTGTAGTTATACAGTGTAACCCAAATTTTATTAATGAATGAAATAGAAAAATAATGTAAATGCAAAGCAATACAAACTAGCTACAATGGTGGTAGCTTATCTTTGGAGAGAGATGTGTTGGCTACACTAATTCGTAAGAAAACATTACAAAATTACCTTTAACATAAAATATGATTCCCTGATATGGAAAAAGATCCAAAACCCTGACCTTAGGAAATGATGTGGCAAAAGAATTGTTGGCCCCAAGCAGGCTAGTTGGTATGTCAACCTTTTGGGGCCATAAATTTTGCATACAAACTCTATTTAGGGAATTTCTTGGATTGTTACAAATATTAATACATGTTCTAAGTGTTTGGCACTTTGATTGTGTAGCATATGTCAACTACTAAAAATGCGAAGGAATTGCCCGAAAAATGCACCGAAAGTTCAGGGCTTAAAAAATGTAGTGAAATTATGAAGATGTGGAACCATTCTAAGTCAGTAGAATGGGTGAGTGGCCACCAATATCCACCTAGATTAGTCATCCCCTCTTAAGAAGTAATGGTCCCCAATTGCATCAAGATCCTCCATGAAATGGGGAAACTTTTGTTGAATTTGACTCCTTGTGAGCCACTTGCTCTACTGAAGGAGTTGCCCCACTTTGACAACCCAATAGAGTTGGATGTTCTAGGGGTGGGTGCCCTTCATCTTGGTATCCATGATCCAATCGATTGTCACTTTCTTAATGCAATTAAGATTCAGTTCTATAAGGGCTAAGTTCTTGACTACCTCTGAAGTGTCCAAGAGAGGTGGAAAATATAGTTGAAGCATATCCACATTAAATGCAAGGTGTAAGTTAAGGAAAGGGGGCATACTTAATTCAAAATCATTCTCATCCACCACTTTCATGATGTTCTAAGGCTTGTATTGAAGTGGGTGGAGCTTGTGAGGTGTTCTTTATGCTAATGCAACCATGCCTTATCTCCCATGTGAAGCTTGTGTGAAACCCGACACTGATCATTGCACCAATTGTACTTGGCATTTGATTTCTAAAAAATACTATGGAATTATTATTAGATGTGTTGGATCCATTAAATAAATTTGGCTACTCTATCGACCTCAATCTAAGCATGGGAGGATTCTTTATATGTAGATTAATGGGTAGAGCTATCTCAATAAGGGCCAATGGTTGGAATCTCGAGCACACCAAAAAAGGGTTTTGGCCAATAGAGCTATGAAAATCTCTATTATAGCTATGTTGAACATAAGGAAGGCTATCATCCCATGTGCGTGGATGTTTAGAGTTGTAAATTTGTTGTATATGCACAATTATCATATTGATTGTCTCTATTAGGCAATCAATTTAGTCAGCTTAATGTCCATCATCGACCATAGGTTTGACTGGAAAGTATTATGCAACCTACTACCCCTATCTAAAATAACAGTCCATGGGAGCCGAAAATGAACCCAAACACGCACAAAGAAGAGTTTAGTAGTGTCCTTTGTTGTGAAACTCTTCTTCCAAGGTGTCAAAATGGCCATCTTAGAAAACCTATAAACAACCACAAATACACAATTGTTGCCATGCTTGGTTGAAGGAAAGTCAAATATATGGCCCATAGAGACAAAGTACCAAAGTTTATCTAGAGTAGGCAAAGGAGTTTACAACCTCTGCGTCTTAATGGCAGGTTTGGCAATGGCACGGGGAGTCAACAATTTAATATACCTAGTCAAATATTGTTAGAGATTAAGCTAGTAGAAGTAAATTTATAGCATTACCACTTTCTTCTCCATGTTGAAGTTCCTCGCTATCTAACTATAATGCACCTTTGAAACCAACTTCTCACACTTGCTTGAAGGAGCTTAGAGATGGCCCAAATGGAATAAAAGTTCATCCTAGAGATGAAAATATAAGACTAGTTTACCTACACCTAGTGTTCGATAGGTAACAATAAAGTCTAATTTGTTGTCATACAATTGGGGCCACAAGAAGATATAAGGTCCAAAAGAGTTGAGCATTGTGGTCAATGACAAAATCGAAGGTTGATTGAGACAATATACAACATGATTTGTGCTATCGTTCTTGTACTTGACTCTTCAAGTGGAATTGTTGTAGTCACATGGATCACTTATGATGGAAATAATTATGTAACTACCCTTGTATCTGCATCAATTGTATGGGTTTATGATCAGTGTGGATGATCATCTCCATCCCTAGAAGTTGGAGAGGCCTAAGAAACTACGAAGCTCTGTTAAAGTCATTAGGGCCAACCAATCGAATGACTCAAATCTTGGTTGGATCCACACGCACACCATGTCCATCCATGATGTATCCCAGATACTGAATTCTCGGGATGCCAAATGATAATTTCCCTAGATTTTCATATAATTTATACTATCATAGGGTGCTTAGGATCTATTGAATTTGCTACAAATGTTATCCTTGATTTTCATTGAAGAAGAGGATATCATCCAAATATATGATGACAAAAGAATTTGTGAACAATTTCAAGATATCGTCCATCATCCTTATGAACATTGTCAAAGAATTACTTAAGCCAAAAGACGTGACCAACCACTCAAAAATGCCTTATTTATACTTGAAGTCGGTCTTCCATACATCTATTGGTCAATTATTACTTGGTGGTAGCTTGACTTCACATCGATATTACTAAAAAAATTGGCACCCTTGAGTTGATCAAGAAGATAATTGATCTAAGGGATTGGACTATTCTTGACTATGATTATGTTCAAATCTCTCTAATCAATACAGAGTTTCCATATCCATCCTTATTTTTCACCAATACAATTGGACTCTCGTAAGTTGAGGAGCTTCATCGAATGTGGACCTTTTAGATGAATTCTTGAATCTAGCATTTGATTTATTCATTGTCTAAAAGAGAGCATTTGGATATTGGGCTATTAGGTAAAGGAGCACTAGGTATCAAATCAATTGAATGCTTAACCTAGCAGTGTAGAGGTACCCCTACAAACAAAGAAAATATATCTTTATATTCTTCCACTATCTTGTCCACTTGCTTCTATCGTGTAGAGAGACCCCATGCAAAGATTGTGATGGTTGTGGTGATCTTCCATTCACCTTCCAAGCAAATCAAGAAGAGGAAAAAACTCTTGGTTTGAGAGATTACCTTCCTGCATTGCTTTGTTAAGATCAAGGAAATTGTGGTAGTCATAACTACCTCTAGTACACAATGGAGAAGACATACCAAAGTAAGAGTAATGCTAAGGGGCCTAGACTCATAAATAAAATGGAATTTCCACGTATAGGGTTTTCCGAAAATAAAATCACAAACATAAAGTACGGAAACATCACATAGTACCTCATCTTTGAAGGGCTTGAAGTTGTAAGGTGTTAGTTTGTGACTCCTATACAATCATGAAGTCCTACACCACCTTGTTGTATTTCACATTATGAAATATAGTTTTTTTTCTAAGTGTGTGTTAGATCCTATTTTTCCTCTTCCTTGCCTTATCTTCTAATGATGTCTCGATGTAAAAGAAAATCTAGTTTATGAGGTGGTTTCACTCATGTACTATAAAATTGTATTATTGGAATGAATATTGTACATTGAAGAGAATATGGCTTAAGGCCTTTTCTGCCAAGTTCTTATGTTTTATTTCTTAACATGGTATTACAACTCTTATTGTCTGCAGGGCATGATATCTTCACGATAGTCATCCATGAAAGGTATATTTAATGATGTTGAGATCAACACACAACAAAAGAGGAGCAACTAGACAAGCTACATCAATCTTTCTTCATCAAACAATGGAATGTCTTCAAGGAGTTATTTCTTTTGTTATTCAAAAAAAACACTTGCAATCTGAAATTGTTAATTGTGTATGGTAGTTTTTCCATGGGGGGTTTGATATCATAGATCCATGAGAGGGAAGTCACGTTCCCTAGATCTCCATGGTATGTATATATATGCATCATTGGTTTATTGTATGCAACCATGAAAAATCCCTAATGTTGGTTTTTTATAGATTTGTTCAAAGATCTATCTATGCAATCACTTGATTGGTCTACAAAGTTATCCTAGGTTGTATTCTCTGAATACAACCAAAATATAGATTTAAAATTCAGATTGTAGACCACTTTTTTGTTGCTTCAAATTCCTTTATCAAGTGGTTTCAAATCATTTTTTTAAAGAGTGTCCATATTTGTTTTATTTGGCTGCATGAAGCATCCATCCAAATGATCACAAAGATATTCTTTTTATGGGGCCTATTGGAACAACAAATAAATAGATCTGTGAGATTGAAGCTTCTATTTAACCATCTACCTACATGATCATAAAATCAGCCTCCTCCTCCACTCCTTGTGTTTGTCTTTTTTTTATTGCCTTCGGTGGCCCATGCCCATTTGAATAACTTGAACTTGGGATACTTCACTTGACCACCTTGTGTGATGACAAATTGTTTCCCAGAGTAATTCCCTTGAAGAAAACCCTAGATTTGAAATGCTTGATTTAAAGAAAAATCTCATTGAAAGCCTCATGTACATGCAACAACAATGGCCATCAAAAAGTGTATGCCTTGTGGGTACCAACACCTGGATTTTGTAGGGTTAGAGAATGGAACCTTGGGCCAACAACATATAGAAGTAGATGACAATTGAGCCATTTCAATCCATGAGAACACTCATGCTTGACGGATCTAGGAGAATAATCTAGTTGCATCATCACAAAACTCATAACATGATGCAATCAAGTAGAGTGATGCTCGCATTGCTATCACAATGAATTTTGCAGATCCTCTATGTGAGTTCCCTCTCCCATAGACCACGACCTTGGATTTGGAGGTGGAAAATTGTTTATGGTTCATCGACCTTAGATATCCACAAACCAAACAAAAATTCCAGAGAGGAGAAACCCAAGTCATTATTGTGCAAAAGCCAACAACACGATCCCATGCCCATGCCCGATCTAGGAAGTGAGTCCACACACCAATTGGAACGAGAAGAAGAAACAACCTATGCATCAATTAGAAAAATAGCTCAATGCACACAACACTCCAAGAAATGTGAGTGGTAATATTTGTTATTTTTATTTTTATTGACATCCATTATCCCACATACATAATAAAATGAAGATAACCTCATTTATATTCTTACAAGCCACCACTACAATTAAACATTGAAGGAAGGTTTTTTTGGTTAAGTGATGTAGTTTGAAGTGGTAAACTTACACTTTAAACAACATTTGCAATAGTTATCTCACCTTGAAAAAATAAAGTCAGTTATTTCATCTCTAGCAAAGAAAAAGTCTAGTGATTTTTAGCATGGGTGATATTTTGCAAAATATGTTGTAATGAGTTTTTTTTTTTTCATTTGGTTCATGGAACCGGATATCGGTGCTCAC
>ML797171.1:50055-65466 GCA_009831015.1 Picea engelmannii | reverse complement strand
ATTGGGGGCTCAACAACAAGAGCATCTTATAGACCCGTTAAGGGCACAACATGTCACTCACAAGGAATTGAACCTGGGTGGGGAGGGTAACAATCATTCCTCCCAACCACCCAAGCTACATCTAATGGACATGTTGTAGTGAGGTTATTAAAGGGCTTAGATATATTTTTGTAAAAAGAGGAGGTTGGTAAACTTGTTTGAAAATTTGAAATGGGGTTATAAGGAGAAACACAATTAAAGGCTTGTAATTGATCTTCAAAGAATAAATCTAGTTGCAGACTTCATATGTCATACCTTATAATAAAAATATCATTCTTTATTTGTCTCATGTATCCTATACCTAGCCTGAAATCAAATAAGGAGGTCCAAGGACATTTTGTGCTTGTGTATAGTGGATACTTTATTGCTTGATTTGATTTTTTATGTCTAGTTGTGACACTTAAAAACAATTGTAATTTTTCATTTAAAACACTACATGCATGGACTATAAGGAAACTTAATGCAATCCAAGCACAAATTAATGCCAATCAAGCACACAAAATCAAGCAACTGCAAATCATATTCAAGTAATCAGGTTTTAAATCATATGACCAATGGACAAATAAAGCTAATAGTCAAAGGAGAACTTTATAGACTCAATGCATAGTGAAACATTCAAATTTGAAGATAAAAAACAACATTAATTGTAACATGCAAATAGTCTTTTTTGTAAGTTTACCTATATTTTCGAAATAAAGTTGAATTGTAATTATTGGGTGCATTCTTGGTTAAACCCGACACCCATTTTTGAGTCTAAAATGAATTGGTTGAGTCATTGAATTGTATATAGGGTGGAGTTACAAGAATCACTCTTTGTTGACAAGTTAATTGTAATCTGGACCTGCCTTCACAATGAGGCCTCATTTAGTCTTTAAAAATGGCTCGAATTCAAGAATTATTAGAGTTGTTGAACACTCTAATAATCACTATTGAAGACAACACAATCTCAATCAACAAAGAAACTCTTAAATCAATTCTAACTTGTTTACAAGTGTCGCGGGCTAAAGTTAGACTTGTTCAAACTCAATCAGAGCTTCTTCATGATGAACTCCATTGAAAGAATCTTCAACATTTTGAACTAGTACTTGTTCATAACAACCCATTTTTTGAATTTGATAATGATTAATAGTCAACGCATGATCAACTTAGTGAAACAACTCCAAAGGTAGTTTCAGATGAGGAAGACGTTATTAATGAACGTGTTGAACATACTCTTTCCAAACCCATTATTATACATTGGGAAGAAATAAAAAACAACAAACACAAAATAGGACTTGGATGTGATAAGGAAGAGACCTTTCATACTCTGGATTATTTCAGACAAATCCACTTCAATAGTGTAGGATTCCTTCAAGAAGTTTCGACTTCACATGTTCTAGTTCAACATCTGAATGCTAAGTACCAAATGTTAGGATATTTAGACACTTAGGAGTTAGCTAAGATCTACTTGGTCTAATGTGTCTTTATGTAAAACTTTGTTTCTTTAGTATTCATTAGTATGCATTTGTATTTATGTGATGTGATGGTCACAATATGTTCTAGACATAAAGTGTGTCGATGACTCATATTCTCATCGATCTTAACAACTACATTGATTTGTGGCTTAGCACTCTATTGGTCCATGATCTCTATTTAAATAGCATGGAGGGTATTTTGCTAATGATCAATTGTGAGAAACTCTCTTGTAAAATAATTTTCTTTTGCATTAATATATTACCTCAAGTGGCCACATTGGTTGGGGTCGTGCACTGTTTCCCTCTTTGAGGGTTTTAACCACATAAAAACATCAATGGATTGATCTTTAATTTGGTTGTGTGAGTGTTTATTGAAGGTGTCGGTCTTGTGTGGGAATACCCCATTTTTTCGAACACTAATATTGTCAATGAGTTAATCATATGGATGATCAGTGTTTTGATATCCATCCTTGTCAACATTGTGGCAAGCATAATCATTCATCAGACAGATTTTATAGACTAAATCAACATGCAAGACTAAAGATTCACTATGGGTGGATTAGTTCTTGGCAATGATCATCAACATTCAAGTGGTTAAATCGACCTTATTGCATATTCTCTCTTAAGTAAAGACACATATTGCAATAGATATTCATTCAATCTCCTTGCACCTTAAGGGAGGGGGATGTACACAGATGAAAATTGAGTCAATGACTCTCAAATGGTACTCTCTTACAACTTAAGGGGCTACACTAATGAGTGAAGATAGTTTGTGGTAAATCAAAACCACCAATGAAGTGGAAATGCTTAGTGGTCAACCATGACCACAAAAAAAAGTGATGAATTGGTTTAGGGTAACCCACGTGAAAACCATGACTTCTTACCTTTCATCTATCAAAGGGGGGAACACGGATGGTGATTGTCAGACTTCAAGTTTCAACAAAAACAAACAAAATTTCCAAAAGCGAAACAACAATATGTAGATTACAGGCTTAGATAAACAAAACACCAAATGGGGGACTACAACAACAACGAGAGTATTGCAAAAATTTCATCACTAGTGATGAATTGCCAATTGGCCATTTTTCAAGTTTTTGCTAGTTGTCGTATTTTATGCGACATCTATTAATTGTTTGAGTTTGATCTCATCGTGATGATTGATTTAGGATTTGAGCAATTCCAATGAGACACCTGGTTTACTACTCAGTCGTTATTTGGCAGAATTACGGTTTACTTGAATCATACATTGATGATTGGGTTGTTGATTGAAACTATTGTGTGTCATTTTCCATGAGCAATTTTGTGGACATTGTGTTCACCTAAATGTTTGTTACTAAACAATATAGCACTTAGTGCAAAGCCTTCACAAGGTGCCAAGACTAGTGGAACATCAAAAGATGTCACCATTGTCACCCAAGCAACAACTTCCCTCTTTTGAGCGAAGGATATATCCAACATAAGGGAGGCTTCCCTCATAGCCTCTAGAGTTCCTAAGGCAAGACACAATCAAGTTTAAGGATGCCTACATATCTACTTAATCTGCCACCAATAGAAAAATGATAATTGAGGTAAGGACAAAGTGGTAATTTTATGCAATTTTCATATTTGAATGGATGAGGATGTAGGGAAATTTAGAAGGCTTATCAAGTCAATGTTTGTCATAAGAGGATCCCCAAACACTACAAAAGAAAAAAAAAATATTAGCTATTATAAAACATCAGTACAAGTTATGAAATCGATAATAAATTTAGCCCTTGTTGATGTTCAAATTGGTCACAATCCCAACAACAACCTCACGAGGATAAAATCCCCCTACATTTTTATAGAGGTTGTACTCCTATGTTATTGTCTGAAAGATATGGCTTGATATTCTTGAATTAATCTACCAAATAGGGGAATACTAAAAAGCAAACCCCAATCTTTATTACTTTGAAAATATAAAAAAATATATGAAAGTATATATTCACAAAGAAAAATTTCTGAGAAAAGGACCAAGAATCTTTTACAAATTGAAACAAAATGTATATTGGATATTATACAACAATAAAGAAACCATAATACAAAAACAAGACATTCCTCACATCCATCACACTGTTATAGAATTTGGTCACATTCATAAGATAGAAAGATATAAGTCCACAATGTAGAGAACTTTAAAAGTGTATTTCATTTAAAACATAAATGAATATGATAGGTGCACTTCAAAAGTCTCGTGCTCATAAACTCAAAGTTTTAAAAATCATTTAAGTTACACCCCAAAGTAGTTCTCTTGGGAGCTCAAAAATAAAGGATTGTGTTCATCCAAATGGACTGGGATGGGCCTCCCATGGACCATAAAAGAAAGTAGAACAAGATTGGACTTGAAAGAAGAAAAATGAGGCAATCAGATATCGGTTATGGAATTTCAAGAAATGAAAGAACACAACTGGATGATTTCTAAATGAGAAGTATGAAAGATAAGGAATTATGAGAAGTGACTAGTTCACTTATTGTGGTGGACTCTCTCTCTCTCTCTCTCTCTCATTGAGGTTCCTTTTGTATTCTCCTTGGTTGGAATTCTGTGACCGGTTGCAACTAATTCTTCTTGATCTAATTATGTTATTTTAGTTAAGTCATTTTTTAACCAATTTTCAATATAATCTCTCATTGGCTCAACAATTATTTCTTTCCTTATTCTTATGTCAAATAATGCACTTTCCAAGCTTCTGAAGTCTATTTAAAGTTGGTGTAGTGTATCCTCAATATCTTCATTTTTGTTTACATAACTAACCAACTAACTTTCCACTTCTAATTATGAATACTCGATCAAACTATTAAATTTCTCAATTGATGTCGTCTTCAATATGTCCATTTTTTCTTCAAATTGCTCTTTTCACATAAGAATGGAATTTAATATTAACTTTGGGTCTTCAACTTCTCCAGTTGTTCCAGTTAAATCCAACTCAATTAATTTTAAATACAACTCTCCCCTTTTGATACTTATAGTATCACAATCAACCAATATTTCTTTTAGACATTTTATTCTTTTCATCCAGCATGCTTTGAGTTACTTTATGCAAATTGCAGAAGGCAAGTCCTCTTATTTTCTTTTGAACTCATTCATACTTGAAACTTTTGTAACAAAGGTTGAAACAACCCCTTTATAGAACTCCTCGTCATTTTCTAGATCAGCTTGAAGGTATTGTCTCAAATTTGTTGTTCTTGATCCCAAGGAAACAAAACTATTTGTCAATTCCCATACCTCGAGAATAAGAGACATTATTTTCTTGATGTTTTCTCCAACATATCTTTTGACAACAACAAGTAAGCTCGATGTTCCTCTCAGCATCGAACTGGATTCTAGGGTTCCATCAAAATTCTTCCAAGGCTGCATTGTAGTAATTGGGCTAGCAAATATAGGCGGGGGCATAAAAGTGCTCTCTAATTCTTCGATTCTTTCTTTTAGGGTGGAATTTTAATTATCCACTTCTCTTATTGACATCTTTAAGGCTTCACCTGCAACTTCATGAATATGTACAATTTTAGATGGCAGAACTCCATTTAGGTCAAGTTTCGAGCTCAATTTTCCTTGAACTTTTTTACTTTTTGCATGAATTTTTTCAATAACTAATTTCTTTGAACCTTGTTGAATAGGGAACTATGCAAAGTTAGGGATTCTTCTTTAAATATAATTGGTTCCTGTGTGGAAAATTCTATTGTGACTTCTCTGCTTTCCTGAATCCTATGTTCCTCATCAGAAAATTCAATATCTTCAATGTTCACATCCAATTCCATATCTTCAAAAACAATTTCTTCTTCAGGCATGACCTCACTTCCTCCTCCCTTATTTGTTTGTCTTTTCCTTTTGTTGGTCACTAAGAGATTTTGGGGTCTTTCTAGACTTCTTTTTAGGAGGGTTCCGATCTCCTCCATCGTCGAAATTATCTATTGAAGATTTCCTTTGTTCTTGAGTTGCATATTGAGATTTTTTCTTTGGTAGGCCGCTTTTCTGAGAAGTGTTCAAAGATAGAGTACTCCTCTCATTCACAACTTTTCCCCGTTGTTTATGTTGATCAGTGGTGCTAACAATAGTTTCAATATCTTCTTGTTTCTTCTCAATTAACAATGCTTGAGGGTTCTGGCTATTGTCTTATTCTTCTCCAAGTAAGAATGTATTAGCAAATGATACATTGTATCCCACCGATGTCATGTGTTTCATAAAAAGATGGTTAGGGTCAAACCCTTTGATTTCATCTACTTTCTTCAAATTGTACTTATCAAATTGAACTAAAAATTCATCAATATTTGCAGTATTTTTTAATATTATATATCCAATCTTCCATGACACAGGAATAAATAGTTTTTTCCTCTTTTCATGAAAGAAATGGGACCAAAATCTATACTACTTGCATACTTCTAAAACAAATATCTTGTCTGAAACATAATACGGTAGATACGAGGGTTTTTCACAAGAACAATAAATTATGATAATGTTGAAATGCTTCATTGCTTCAAAGCTCCCTCTCTTGTCCAAGAATGTTATTGCTTCTAAAGACAGACTTGATGTCTTTGGTCCAAAATTAAGATTTTTGAAGGAGGAAATAAATGCATTGTGCATTTCATAAAAATGATACATAGCCTTATGTTTCCACAAAGGTAGGGTACCACATCTGGACAAGGTCGATTTTAGAATTGACTTGTTTAGATAAACACAAGCCTTTGAAAACATGACAATAAGTAATGGCAAAGATTAGATATGAAGACATGTAGAATTTCTTATTCATCCTTAAATTTTCCAACTGAAAAGATAGTTCTTTGGAGATAATATTTTCCCAATAAAAAATTGCTTTCTCATCAATAGCAAAATGCAAGATATACAAAACTAGTTGGGGAATAGTAGTCGTAGATTCTTATCCGGCTACTTTGGAAAATATCCATGCCATTTCTTGGTAGGGATTTTTCAACAAACTAACCTGGACGTTTGATAGGTCTTCTGGAATTACTACTGGGTCTTGAAGATAATCTCACAAAAGGACCAATCCACCATTTATTGCCTTCGAGAATTCCTTAGCTTCATCCCCTTCGAAAATCATTGTTGGTTGTAGGAGTCTGAGCAATCTCTTGAAGACCGACAATGCCAAAGAAATAGGGTACTCTCCTTGCAACTGCATTATTCATTGGTTCTTATCGAATTTGTCGATGCACCATGAAATTAACTCTTTAAAATCATAAACTTCCAGGATGTAGGATGCCATAGAAATTCCTAATGTCCAAATCTGGTTCGAACTCCTCTCTAAAGGTGACAATGAGGAGTAATACATGTATGCTCTTGACCATTGAAACTTTGATATTCCTGTCCAAATGAGTTTATGGTATCTCCACAAAATTGTTCCTTTCTATTGGTTGTTGTGCTTAATCGAATTGGCGCATTAATGTATAGTCCTTTTAGAACGTTATTACCAAAGAAAACCATTTTACCATAATATGATTTGGGTTCTTATTTCAAAGGATCATTAATACAACTTAAATTTTGAATTAATGAAGGATTGTCTGAAGAAAATTCACCATTAATAATGGCCTTTTAATACTTAACATATTTGTTATTTTTGTGAGATCCAAATTAAATGTTCATTGGGGAGAGTGATAAGATAGGACATGGGTTACCGTGGGGAAGCGAAATCGGGAGAGTATGGAGGAATAATATAATGAGCGTGAACCCGCGGTGGATTATGAAAAATTGACTAAGTATGAAGAATCGGGTGGATGGAGGGGATGGGAGGGTATGTATGGAGGAAACATAAAATTACTGCGACTTGCGATGAAGTTTTAAAATCTGACTAAGTGTTGGGACATCACTGAGGTAATGAAGTATGGAAGGTTGGTGGGTGTGGCGAAGAGATACTATAACGTCCCACGGAGCATGGTGGATTATGAGAAATCGACTAAGTATGGGCAATCGATCGGACAGAGGGGTCATGGTCATACACAAATGGATCGAGTGATTGCTTTAGACCTGCGGTGGAATGTTTGGAAAAGTTTCTAAGTATGGGTGTGAAATGTGGGTTGTGGAACGCTATGGTGTATTTTGAGGGCTGCAAAATTTTGGAGTAAAGAAGAGATGTATCGTGAACCCATGATAATCGTGAGAATTTCTAAGTATAGAAGAGGGATTTACAAGAGGGAAAAGTTACAAAAGAATTAACACATGTTGGGATCAATAGCCCTTGAAATAAATAATGAGCAAGTAAATCTAGGGCTAAAGTGAAAGATAAAATTAGGGTTTTTATCGACCAACAAATCTGAAACATTCAAAGCATCTAACAACCCTAAAACCCTAGATGTACTACCCTATTTGGACTATAAATAAAACCAACAAGCTAATTTATGATGCTAAGATTATTTTTAAGTCAAACATATGCATGAATATCAAGACGTCCTAGTATTTTATGGCTGAAGATTGTATATATATTGTCATAAAACCATAGTTTAACCCTAAAACATAAATAGAGATTAAATTTTGAGTTTGTGATTGACTATTTGGAAAAGACTAGTGCCTATTATATTTTTTTGAGGGGGAATATGGGGTCGATTAAGGACTCCCTCGAAGAGATACAAGTAGATCTAGGGTTGTCCACCACTAACCATAGATTAGCCTCCTGGTATCTTTCTAAATCTTCAAGATAATTCATGGGAAGGTACTCCACTAGTAACCTTCTAGAATTTTTGAAAATAAGGGTTTGTTCAATAAGACATTAAGAGAATGCACAACCATCACTAGAGAAGGATCATTACACTTACATTCATTCATAAACAAAACCATGAGATAAAGTGAGACCACATACTCAAGAAAGGTCTCATCCATCAAAACCATGGCAATGAACATCCATGAAGAAGTAAAGTCATCCACAAGACATCATCTACAAAAAGTTGCCCTAACTAGCCATCCATAGCGATTTAGATAAGAGAGAAAGAAGTAGTTGACAAGCAATGATAATTCCCCACAAGTAGCAATGATTTACAACTAAGAAGTTCTTTTCTTATTTATATGAGAGATCAAGCATGCTTCTCATCCATGAAAATCCCTAAAAACATAAAATAATGCCTTTATCTCGCACAAACCATAGAGATAAGGAAACAAGACATAAAATATCCATAGTACAAGAGTGGATAGGTCACTAAGATTGATCCAAAAAGGATCCATAGAAGACTAAGGACAGCTCAGAACTTGCAGAAGCAACTCAGGAATCTCAGAATGGTGTCAACAGATAAAGAAAGGGCAAAAATTTAAAGTTCTCAAAACTCGGTGAAAGTGACATCATCGCGAAGAGTGCATCGCAAGATTTCCAACAATGCAAATGGCTTGTCAAACAAAGTTATGCATCGAAATATATTTGCGGTCAAATTTTGGTCAACCTAGCCCAGTCAATAGGGGATGAGTCAACATCCGTACTGTTGACGTCAGCATCAGTATGGATGATGTTAGCATCTAACAATCTACGTGGCACACGTAGGAGATGACAGTGTCATGTTGAGTTCAGCATGATGTCGACATGGTGATGTGGCAGCACCAGAGACTGCCACGTGTCACCCATTTTTGGCATTTTTGGGTCATTTCATGGACTAGTAAAAATGTGCCACATGGAAAACCGTATGGTGGTGTGGCAGGATGATGTGGTAGGCTGATGTGGTAGCTGATGTTGCAGATCGTATGTTGATGTGGAAGGTGATTGTATTGTTGGTTTACATGGCCCAATGGTTGGTTTCCACGTGGCCTAGCCATGGGCTGCCACATGGCAATGGGAAAATGCCCAATGACGGCCCGAGAACAAAATTCCAAAAGAAAATAAAAGGTTTGGCGGATCCGCCAAATCGGTCGCCAAAGACATATCCAAACCTCCACTAAGATTGGCGGAACCAACATGTATTAATATATATATATATATAAGTTACAACCAACAACCCAAAAGGGGAGGCCCGTGCGCTCAACCTCTGGACCTCCCCCTTTATCTACGCCTTAACAAATGCTCCACCAACCACTAGGCCAACGGACTACATTGTTTACAATGTCTGAAATATTACTTAAAGTTTGAATCCACCCAGTGTTGAAGGGGAGGCATGTGAGGATACGACTGACACACTTTACGAGGCAGTTTTGGCATTAATTACAGGTTGTAGGGCACGAAAACTGAGACAGAGTTTCTCTTGGTCTTGGGAGTGCCAAAGTCAGATTGAGGCATGGAGACAGTCATTTTTGGGTAATTTGATGCCACAAATTCAATGGTGTTGTCTATTTTTTGATCTGAGCAAAGCTTTTGTAGCTTGATTCTAGAATGAGGTATACTTATGTATTTTGCCAAATTCTTTTGTTGAGTTAATAAAAAGGCCTACCCATTTGAGAGCAGGATCCGGAGACGTAGTCCACCAGGGATGAACTTCGTTATCAAGTTTTTTGTGATCATATTTGATGCTTATGTCTATTCATTATTGAGATTTTCCTTCTTTAATGGTGCACTTTAATTTATGCTCATTTAATACAATTCTCTATAAGTCACTTCGATGAAAAGATCTTGGATCATATTGGTATCAAAGAAATCATCTTTGACTTGAATTGTTGAGTGTGAATTCTTACTAGGGCCAAGCATAAACAGAGTGAAGGAACTCGTAAGACTTTCAATCCTGAAGTTGATCATGCATCCCAAAGGAAGAGAATGGAAGAAGAGGACAAGTGTGATGAACAGGAGAAAAACTTATATATGGTCTTTTATCGCATGTCAGAAGTGGTCAAACGAATGTATGGAGACTATGAGAAGAGGATGAAGAAGAAATGGAAGAAAAATGAAGCACAAGTTGATGATGATGCTTCGATAAATCAAGGGGTTGGAGGACACCCTCCTGAGCCTCCATCTTCACCATCAAGTTCTAGTTCTTCTTCCTCTGAGGATTCTCATCATTCTCATCATTCTGACCATAAAGCCTCTTTTAAGAAACCATTATTAAAACTTGATGTAAAATTTTCTTTACCTATGTTTAATGGAGATGTTAATCCTGAAAAGCTAGATAATTGGATCTGACGGGTTGAAGCATATTGTCGTGTTTAACATATTGATGAATAGGAAGTTAAAGTGCAATTGGCTTCTCTTCGGTTGGAAGGAGTTGCTCTCGTATGGAGGGAGAGAAAAAATTAGGATAGAAGTAAGTGTGGTAATCTTCTTTCCTTATGGTCGGAATTTAAATCAATGATAAGGAATCAATTTTATCCATTGGGTTATTTACATAAAGCAATGATGGAATGGAAAACTTTAAGACAAAGTAAAGGTCAAATTGTACAAAGTTTCACAGAATAATTTAGAAAGAAATCTCTTGCATTAAACATTCCTTTGGATTCTTATGAAACTTTAATGAAGTATATTGGCACACTTCACAGTTATATTCATCATACTTTACTATTGTTTAACCCCACCAGTCTTGACGACGTTTGTGTGCAAGCCACTCACCTTGAAAACAGGGGAAAGCATGTTCAAGAAGATCCCACAAAGAAACCTTCCAATCTCCCACATAAGCCATTTAAGAAGTTTAAAAGGAAGGACAAGAAGACTGCCACAGTAAAGAGAGAAGAAGGAAAGCCAGCTTGCACTCATTGCAAGAAAAGTGGTCATGATGATGAACATTGTTGGAAACTACATCCAGAGAAGAGATCGAAATAGTTCGATGGAAAGGGGAAGACAAAAACCATTGCTACAGTGCAACAAGATATTGATTCTGATTCAGGAGACGAAGGAAAGATCACAGTAGTTAGAGTACAAGGTAAAGATTCCCTTCATGCTAGTTCAAATTCCAATAATGAATCTCATGATGATGAACGAAAGAGAAATGAATTATTTCATATAAGAGTTGTATCTAAACATACTAAGATAGATACTTGTTTGATCTGGGTTCCCAAGTAAATTTGATATCTGAAGCACTTGTAAAAAATATGGGTCTTGAAACAAAACCACATCCAAAGCCTATCCTCTTGGTTGGGTATGTGATAAAGAAAGACTTAATGTCACCAAACAATGTAGGGTCTAATTTGCTATTGCTTCAAAGTTGATTGATGAAATGGATTTGGATGTTGTATCACTTGATATATGTGGCATAGTGTTGGGGAGTCCTTATCTTTATGATAGAAAAGCAGTCTTCTTTCATCATGAGAAAAAATACCACCTTACTAAGTGGGGAGTGGAATATATTGTTAGAGCTCACAGCATGAGGGTAAACACAACACTTGTTAGTGTTGGACAAATGAAGAGACTCATAAACACTAATAAGAGATATGTACTCATGGTCGTAAGGGAGAAAGATGTCGGAACATCCGACGCTTTCCAAGGATGTGATCCTTCTCATAAGAAATAATTAATTGAGATTATTTCTAAGTATGATGATATTTTCCAGGAACCAGATGGATTACCTCCTAAGAGGGAAATCCAAGATGAAATACATCTTCAACATGATTCTCCTCTTCCTAATGTGGGCATGTATAGGATGTCAGTTGTAGAGATGACAGAGATCAAGAAGTAGGTACAAGGCTTATTGGATCAAGGGGTCATCCGACCCATCTCATCTCCTTGTGGTTCTATGATCATGATGGTGCCAAAGAAGGATGGCACATGGCGAATGTGTGTCAATTATTATGCCTTAAATAAAATCACGGCAAAAAATCGATACCCTCTTCCTCGTATAAATGATTTGCTTGATCAGTTAAAGAATGTTGTTTATTTCACTAAGTTGGATTTGCGTGGTGGATATCATCAGATCAGGGTTGCAGAATAGGATGCATGGAAGACTTCCTTTAAAACCAAACAGGGATTGTTTGAGTGGTTAGTTATGTTGTTTGGGCCTTGTAATGCTCCGACAACTTTCATGCGTGTGATGAATGATGTATTCAGGGATTTTCTAGATGATTTTGTGATTGTATATTTAGATGACATTCTTATTTTTAGTGGGACGGAGGATGAACATGTGAGGCATGTAAAGCAAGTATTGGATACTTTGCAAAGGGAAAAGTTGTATGTAAAATTGTCCAAATGTGAATTTGGTAAGACTACACTTGTGTACTTAGGTCATATTGTAGAAGGAGGACAATTAAAAATTGATCCTTCCAAGATTGATGTAATTGTAAATTGGCATGAGCCCAAAAGTGTAACCGAGATACAGAGCTTCTTAGGTGCAGTCCAGTATTGGAGGAGGTTCATTTCAAACTTCTCCTTTATAGAAGTTCCTTTGCATGCCTAACCAGTGTGAAGAACACTTTTCAGTGGGGAGGAAAGCAACAAAAATCTTTTGACACTTTAAAGGAAAAGATTAGTACTGCACCAGTATTAGCATTGTCAAATCTTCAACAACCCTTTGAGATCGAGACAGATCCCAATGGTTACGCCATGGGTGCAATATTGATGCAATATCGTAATCCTATCTGTTACCACTCTGAAACCTTTAACCATGTTGTTGTTAACTATCCTACATATGATAAAGAGTTGTATGCATTAGTTCAAAGCGTAAATAAATGGAAGCATTACTTATTATGAAGGAGACAATCATACATATAGATCATCAACCCTTACAGTATCTTCGAGCACAAACCAAAATGCAACAATCTCAACATTACAGATGGATGGGTTTTCTACAACAATTTCATTTGGTAATCAAGTACAAAAAGGGTACAAGTAACAAGGTAGCTAATATGCTTTCTAGACCTCCTATTGTTGCTTCTATTATTTTGAAGAATACTTCTTTATCTCATGATAGCTATGTGGAACAATGTGCCATTGATGAAGATTTTAAAGAAGTATATGAGAAGCTAACCCATGGTGCACAGGTGGAGAACTATTGTCTGCATGGAAAACTACGCTACCATCTTCGAAAGTTATGTATTCCTACAAGTGAACGAGTCCATGTAATATGAGAATCTCACACTTCTCTTGTGTCTGGACATTTTGGGGTAGGAAAAAATATGGCTCATTTGCAGAGGTTTTGTTACTGGACTCAAATGAAAGCAATTGTAACTAAATATGTAAAGGGGTGTGTGATGTGTTCTACTTGTAAGCCCACTAATAGAAAACTGGGGCTATACTCACCAATACATGTTCCATCCCATCCATGGGAAAGTATCTCCATAAATTTTGTAGGGGGTTTACCAATGTCGAAAGGGGGTCATGACTATTTGTATGTTGTAGTGGATAGGTTCAGCAAGATGTGTATCTTAATGCCATGTAAAAAGCAGATCATTGTTGAGCATACTAATAATCTCTTCTTTCAGTATGTTTGGGTTCACTTTGGGTTACTCACATCCATTATCTCGAATCGAGATACTCTATTCCTTGGGGATTTTTGGACAAGCTTGTGGAGAATGATGGACACCAAGTTGAAGAGGAGCATTGCTTTCCATCCACAGACCGATGAATAGGCAGAGGTTGTAAACCAGACAGTACTTTTTCTTTGAGGCTACTGCAGCAAGCATCCCAAGTTATGGGATGAACAGATACCCTATGTACAACATGCTTACAACCGAGCCTTACATTCCTCCACTCAGTGTTTGCCTTTTGAGACATGTTTTGGGTACCTACCTAAAGTTCCTTTGGACTTGATGTATGGGAGAGATGTCGATTCAAATGAATAAATAAATGAAGACAGAGCTCGCAATTTCATTCAGAGGATCCAACAGGTACACCAAGCAATCAGGGAACAGTTGGCGGAAAGTCAAGCACAATATAAAGCTCGGCATGGAAAACACAGGGTTGATCATTAGATCCAGGTTGGAGACCAGGTATGGCTTCACATCAACAAGGATAGATTGAAGGGTGAAGGCAAGAAACTCAAGCCCATTCATTATGGACCCTTCACTATTTTGGATAAAAGTGGTACCAATGTTTTTCGTCTAGATATCCCACCTTATATGCAGATTTACTCGGTTGTAAATGTAGAGAACTTGAAACTTTTTTAGCCTCCCATGATCATGGATCAAGATGAGGAAGTTTCAGTACCTTCATTTGATGAGTTTTCTCCTGAGTACTTGGATGAGTTAAATAAATATATCATCTTGGACAGAAGGACAAGGACTTCACGCAGGGGTGATGTTGATTATCTTCGAGTAGGCTTGAAGGGCACACATCCAAGCAAAGCTAAGTGGATCAAGAAGGACAAGGTGAGGGAACTCTTCCCTCACTTATATTTTGATTGATGAAAGATTTTGGTGGTCCAAAAATCTCTCAGTGGGAAGGCGTGATCCAAAAAGGATCCAGAGAAGACTAAGGACAGCTCAGAACTTGCAGAAGCAACTCAGAAAGCTTAGAATGGCCTTAGTAGACAGAGAAAGGGAAAAAATTCAAAGCACTCAAAACTCAATGAAAGTGACATCATTGCGAAGAGCGTGTCACAAGATTTCCAACTACGCAAACGGTTCGTCAAACGGAATTACGAATTGAAAGATATTTGTGGTCAAAGTTTGGTCACCCTAGCCTAGTCAATAGGGGATGAGTCAACATCCATACTGTTGACATCAGCATCAGTACAGATGATGTCAATATCCATACAATGTACTTGGCACACACAGGAGATGACATTTTCATGTTGATGTCAGCATGGTGACGTGGCAACACCAGAGGCTGCCACGTGTCACCCATTTTTGGCATTTTCGGGTCATTTCGTGGACCAGTAAAAATGTGCCACGTGGCAGTCCGTACAACCACATGGGAGATCGTAAGGTGACATGGCAGCTGATGTGGCAGGATGATGTGGAACCTGACATGGCATACCATACACTGTTGTGGCAGGTGATTGTACAGTTGGTTGATGTGGCCCAATGATTGGTTGCCACGTGGTAGTGGGAAAATTCCCAATGACGAAATTCCAAAAAGATAAAATAAAAGGTTTGGCGGGTTCGCCAAATCCAATGACATATCCA
>ML797171.1:26212-50005 GCA_009831015.1 Picea engelmannii | reverse complement strand
AACCAACAACCCAAAAGGAGAGGCTCGTGGGCTCGACCCGGGGACCTCCCCCTTGATCTACGCCTTAACAAATGCTCCACCAACCACTATGCCAATGACCTACGTTGTTTACAACGCTTGAAATATTACTTAAAGTTTGAATCTGCCTAGTGTTGAAGGGGAGGCGCGTGAGGGTACGACCGACATGCTTTATGAGGTAGTTTTGGCATTAATTTCAGGTTGTAGGCCATGAAAACCGAGACAGAGTTTCTCTTGGGCCCTGGGAGTGCCAGAGTCGGATGGAGGCATGGAGAGAGTCATTTTTGGGTAATTCGACACCACGAATTCAATGGTGTTGTCTGTTTTCTTATCTGAGCAAAGATTTTGCAGCTTGATTCCATAATGAGGTATATTTATGTATTTTGCCAAATTCTTTTGTTGAGTTAATAAAAAGGCCTACCCATTTGAGAGTAAGACTCGAAGACGTAGTCGACCAGGGACGAACTCCATTATCAAGTTTTTTGTGTTCATATTTGATTCTTATGTCTCTTCATTATTGAGCTTTTCCTTATTTAATGGTGCACTTTAATTTATGCTCATTTAATACAATTCTTTATAAGTCACTTCAATGAAAAGATCTCAGATCAAAGATCTCCAATGATACCTCTAAAATGAATTAAATGTGCTTAAGAGACAAGACGTGCCTCATAAATGCATGCTCCATCTCACATGTGTGGCATGTATGACCTCAAGAAGTGGACTACTCACTCACAAATCAAGTGTAGGGGCTCCAAAAGTGAAATGTTGCCTCTAAGGATTGCAACGTTTCATCACCAAGTGTCATATCATGTCCCAAAAGGTGTGATGCCTCATCAAAAGGTGTCATGTTATCGTGTAAAGGTGTAGCATCCCATGAAGAGGTGTCAACTCATCATGTAAAGGTGCAATGTCCCATCATCAAGGTCTCAAATCATACCCCATGGATGCTAGGTTGTCTCAAAAAGTGAGCCATGTAATCATAAGGCTCAACTTCCTCCAAGATATGTGGATTGACCTCTCTCAAGTAGTGGTTCAGCCTCCATCAAATGTGCTAGTAGCCCCTCAAAATTATCCAAAGGACCAAGTCATCAATCAAGTGGGTAGCCATGTGAAATCCATTGTCCAAGGAGGGGATCATGTAGTCCAAAATGTATCCATCAAACCCAAAGGCATGTACACAAGTCAAATACAACATATAAAGTGAGTCGTGTTAATGAAAAATCCACTAGATAGTTCACATTAAATATCTTCTTGAAACTTCATACTAGCTCATAAATTTATACAATTTGCCAAGTTTAGGTATGGGGGGGGATCATTATTAACCCCTACCAGGTGTGCCAGTACCCAAGAAAATGAGTATTTCCAAAGAAACCCATCGAGGATTATGTGTAATGGTGATTCATGTCAATGTAAAAGCCATTGTATAGATCAGAATAAATATCCTCTTCAAACTTCAGACTAGTTCATAAATTTATACAATTCTCCAAGTTTAGACTCTCTCTCTCTCTCTCTCTCTCTCTCTCTCTCTCTCTCTCTCGTGGAAACCAACCCAAAAGAAGGGATGAAGAAGATGGCAAAGGTGGAGCATGTTACATATGGATTGGGATATGGACATGTTACCCCTATCAAGGACCCTAGTAGTACAAATCTACCCAAAAGTGACAACACTTGACTAGGAGAAGATGATGACCACCAAGGTGAAACAAGGACAAAGGTATAAATTCAAAGCATCATGATCTATAATTTGATTCAACCCATGGTCACTATTTTCACGTCAAAACATTGAGCACTAACATTTGATATGAAGCATTAGAATAAGGTACCTCATGTGTGTCATGCACCATATCGTTTGATGTGAGTGAGATTAACATAAAGTGGAAGGCATATGTGGGAAACTATCTATGGAGAATCCTGAATGTCATCAGTTGTATGTGACATGGATCATGGGAGAAAAATATCCTCTAGCTACACTTGGATGTGAGGGGTTAACAATGATCATTCAACCTAGCAAAGAAGAACTAGGTCCATATGTGTTGTTGCTTGGAATTTGATTGAGTTGTCAAGCATTTTTAGGGATGTGTCATACTTGTAGTTGATTCAGTTCTCTTGTTTCACTCTCATCAAATATTGGAGTTCACATTAGTTAACAATTACTAGTGTTCTGGATCACATATCTACATAGTGGGATTTTCCAGATTCTATGAGTTTTCAACATCCATATTTGGTAGTTTTCAAGTATATCTTCAACGAGGCTCATCTCAAGAGCTTCAAAATTAAGACACGGAGATGTATCGGTTTATGCACCTACCTTGTTGGTATAATTTTTTGGACTTATGATTGAGGGGGGAATTGTTAGCTTGTGACTCTTGTACAATCATGAAGTCCTACACTAACTTGTTGTATTTCACATTTTGGGATATAGTTTTAATCCTAAGTGTGTGTTAGATCCTATTTTGTCTCCTCCTTGCCTTATCTCCCAATGAGGTGTTGATGTGAGAGAAAATCTAGTTTAAGAGGTGGTTTCACTCATGCAATATAAAACTGTATCATTGGAATGAATATTATACAATGAAGAGAATATGGCTTAAGGCCTTTTCTGCCAAGTTCTTGTGTTCTATTTCTTAACACAGGGCATGTGACATTGTTAGTCGATGTGTGTGTCTCATCCCTAGTGTAGCTAATAGATAGTGTCTAGTTGGGGTTGTGGTATTTAGAACAACTTTTATCTCTTGATGACATTGGTTGTGATTAGGTTCTTCTAGATATTACTCTTTATCGGTATATTTAATTGTCTAATTAAAACAACTCAATCACCCAATACATTAATTGTCAACCCGGGATACATCCTTTTATTTAAAATTTATCGTGCAAGGTATATGCAAGCACAATTTCCGGTTGGCATTGATTATCTATTGGCATGAAAACTTAAGCAAGAAACACACTCATTCTTCAAGAATTAAACACACGTTGTAGACTAGATCGCACTTGCTTAAATGAAACACACTTGTTGAAAGTAAAACACTCGTGCTTGAAAGGAAACACTCTTCACACTTGCCTTGGAATTGAAACACATTCACATTGCTTTGAATTAAAAACACTCTACTGAAATAAAATCACACTTGCATAAATGATCAAACCTCACTCTTGCATAAATGAAACAAATCCACACTTGCATAAATGAAAGGCACTCCTTGTAGAATTGAAATTAAACAACTGAAAGAAAGCAAACCATATTGGGAAGGAAAGTAAATATGTGGAAGCAACTTTAGTGTAGGAAGAAATGACTCAATAACATAAGCATTCCAAATAATCTATTCGATGAATCTCATTACCAAATCTCATCAACTCACTTAGTAAATTTATGAAAATGATGAGAATAATAACTTTTGAAATACCAAACTAATAATGGCAATCTTGTAACAACAAAGATATGTAAACTAAGGTAAGTAGAGTAACAACAACGCATTCACTATGACCGAATAGCAACAATCTAACCTATATAAGAATATTTTGCAAACCAATATAAGTAACAACAATCCTTTAATTAACAAATGCAATAATAACTGTGTCAATTAAGCTTATGAAATAATAACACACAACTATAAGCAACAAACTAAATATATTATAACTACAAGTAACAACACACTAAACCAAATGTAATCACATGTAACGACAAACTAATGAAATGAATCTACTTACAAATACAGTAGCAACAATTCTTGTTTAGAGAAGGGAGGCCTTCCTCCTTAAACATGGTGTTGCAAATCAAATCAATGCTTCATAGATCCAATCCACGAACTTGCCAAACTTTTATTAATCCAAACTTAGGGAATACAAATGGTGTTCTCATCAAATCAAAATCACTAACTTCCGCCTATTGATCCCCTCCCTTCTCTAATACATGGCTTTGTATTTATACAGAGGAATAAAGGGGCAACTCATAACCAATTCCTTTAATTTGCAAACTATCCCAAACATAAATTTAGCAAATATTACAAATTTGAATTGATCACGGTTAGAACAATGATAAAATCATGATTTCCTTCATAACAATACATCAAAAATAGTTTGATTCGGTTCTTCATTTGGCTGGGCACCCCAACTTGGCATATGATTTAGAAAATGACCATAACAGAAAATCTGGGAAGATCCTCCTTGGAAAAATCTATGAATCTCCCAAACCATGCCTTAATTTTGAAAACATCTTGCAATCACCTGATTTGATATGCTACAAACAAAACCCATGTCTCAGATTTGTATATTCATCTTGATATGCTCAGAAATTGAGGCAAAAGTTGGTTGTTTCAAAATTGCTGCTAATTTTGGTCTGTACCCTTATCTCATGTTGGATGCCCACATGTATGAGCTGGGTAAGGTTTGATCCACCCAAATCCATGTCTTCGTTCTTAGGAACAAAAGCCTTGTTTTGGATTTCCATGTGGAGGTGTGTTGGTATGCCAACCTTGGAGGTTGCCATCATGAGTGTTGTTACTGTTGCTACATGAAATTACAACTTAAACTATCATCAAGAAAATCATGCATAATAATCTTTAATTTATTAAAAATGAAGGAAAACGAGCATTAGTTAACCACTAAAGCATAAATAAGTATGACATGTTGTTTTACATGAAATTATGGTAAATGGAGTGATAAATGAGCATTAAGAGGAAGTAAAAGGAATGAAATGGATGTCTGTAAGTGGTAATAATGGTGACAAATCATCGACCAGACATCTCCCACAAACTGAATATGTTGCATGTCCTCATGCAACCCAATACCTTTTTTATCAACCAAGCACATTAACAACAACAATGTTATAACATGAGTAGCAACATAACAAAGTAACATCTACAATGTTATAATAGGAGTAGCAACAAAAAAAAGTAACACCAACAGTGTTATAACAAGAGTAGCAACAAAACAAAGTAACAACAAAATTGAGTAATAACAACAATGTTACAATAGGAGTAATAGCAGTAAATCATAACTCATGACATGGCGATATTTTGTGACATTCTACTTGTTCTTGTGTAACAATAACAAGATTTCCTATTGTTGGTTCTTGTGTAACAATAATAGGGCTTTCTTGTGTCATTAATGTTGAAAACTATTGTTGTCCACTAAAAAATGAAAATTGTTGTTGTACATACCCAAACTCAAGGATGAAGACATATTTTTTTCTATAGGAATGAATTCTATAGTAGCTTCTTCTACTATACGTTCTTGTAGGGAAATCTATTCCTTTATAGGTAATGATTTTTCCTCTCCCCCAAACTGAAAACTTTTCTGTCAAATGGAAGGCTGAGAAAACAGTGTTGTTTCCAAATAAGAAATGTGCAATAGTCCACCCCCAAAACTAAGGATGTTGCATATCCTTATGCAACCCAATACCTTCACATCAACCAAGTTGTAAGGACGCATTTGAACGTTGCTTCCACTTTTCAATGCATAGTAACCAAAACCACTATGCTTGCCAAACTGATGTTGCCGATAGAATATAACACTTCTTTCCCAATAGCACTCTGAAACGTTTTCAAACAATGGCTTCAAAATTATCCCTCAAGTGATTTTTAGCAATTTTGGTGGAGTTGCAACAATCCATTATGGTAGTTGCTACAGTAACAACATATTTGAAAATGTGGTATTTGATGCAAATAGTAATCCAGAATGAGGAGATTTTTGGTGAGTATATTGATCACCATCTAATGCATCTGCCTACAAATGACAACCTAGCTCACCAATCTCATGATACAAACAAATAAGTTACTACATGCAAGTAACAACAAGTGTTGTAGCTGCTATAGTGGAGTAACAACAAGTGTTGTAGATACTATAGTGGAGTAACAACAAGTGTTATAGCTACTATAGTGGATTAACAACATATTTGAAATTATGATTTTTTATGCAAACCAAAACTTGAATGAAGAAGATTTTGGTGGTTTTATGGATCACCATCTAATGCATCTTGCTACCAAAAATCATAGCAACCTAATGCAAAAATCCCTAGATATGACAGATAAGATGCTATAGGTGAGTAAAAACAAGATTTGTAGAAGTAGCAACAAAATTTTTAAACCATTTTCTCAAAACATATAAACTCATTTTCAGTGTAATTTTGCAGGAAGATTTTTACTATTCCAATGCTTCTCCACACCAAATATCAAAGCCATCTCATGCACGGATCTCGAGATATAGGCAAAATGGTTGAAAGTGATGATGCTTAATATCTCAAAAATTATGAATTGGGATGGTGATAAATTTATTGGGCTTGTTCATCTGGCTATAGTGCTTCTCTCCTCCAAATTTTGTGAAAACCAAGTTCACAGTTTGAAAGATATCATCAATTCAATTTCTGCATTTAAAAAAATGTGAATGGGTGAATATTAAGAAGAAATTACCCTAAAATTGTTTTGCTTGTCCTTGGCAACCTGATCCCATTTGTCCACTGTGAGATCCCATGGAGTGCAAAGCAACCCCTATCTCTCTCCCCCAAAGTGAATACACAACATGTCCTCATGCGTCTTCTATGACAAAGTGTGTACTCTTCTTTTGTTGTCGGTTCTTGTGGACCAACAACAATGCCTTTTCTTCTTACTGTTGGTTCTTGTGTGGCAGCAGCAAGACTACTTGAAAACAGGGTATGCTTTTTATTTTACAATTGGGTATACTTTGAATAGATGGTATGGAAAATATGAGAATATATGGAAGTGGAAATGATGGTTTGAAAACATAATTGAATGAAATAATTCTCAGTGGTTTTTCATGACATTCTCCTAAACTTTTAATAAATCAAGAACTCACACTATTTTGCCTCAAGTTTTACCTCCGTGAAAGCTTTGATTGGCATGGATGGATTGATTTCTGTTGAAGCTAATGTAGTCCAAAATGATGTTGAGAGTGATGTAACTGAAGATGAGATCATACAAAGCAATCCGAAAATGGTGTACATTGATACCAAGAGAACACTGAAATTCTGAGAGTGATCAAGGTCCATGCTCACTATAGTGGCAGATCTAGAGACTATTGATTGTTCGAAAATGAATGAAAAAGAATTGATGAACTGTTGGAACAAAGGATGAGTAGACGTTCTACTAATAATAGAGAACTCCTTCTCTTATTCTCACTGAGAGCTACAAGCTAATGTTAAAACCATGAAACCATATAGTCTTCAACTTCTACAAAACTTGAGGTACAAGTCTCATCATGCGAACAAATGTGATGATGTCGAGCATGAAGAGAGGTCATTGGATTACCGACCATTAATGTGTGTTGTTAACCAACGTGAAACAACTCACCTTTGATGAAAGTGAGTGCTAAAGTACCTTAGTGCATCTTGACAGGTACGAATTGATGTGTTGGAGTTGAGTTACCTGCAAGATTCATCAATCAAAAGGCATTAATGAATCTCCATGATTAACAATAAGGAAATCTACCATTGATGCATGTACATTCCAGGGCACTATGAAACTCTAACCTCAATCCCAAATGATGTGTTGGAGTCGATGGGATGAGGTTTGTCAGAAGGTGGGCCTTAAGGAATCCCACATCAACTGACACAAACATAAAACATAAATGATTTTGAAGAATTACAATACAAAATTTGAACCATAAACTTACAGAACCTTATTGTGAACTTTGCCAACCAATAACCATGTTGATCAATTAGGTTTCTGTGGTGAGAGATTTGTTCAGAGCATGTCGGAAGAACCATAGTGACGGTGCTTTTGAGAGCTTGTCGACATTTCGGATCCACAACAGGATCCATCTTCAGGACAAAAAATCCTGAGGAAAAATAAGAGAGGAGCCTTTAATAAATAGTGAAAATTGAACCCTAGGTTTGGGGAGGTTTTACAAAATAGGTATTTAATTAATGAATTAAGATGATAACCCGACGGTGTTAAATAAATTCTAAGCTAAGAATAGGCTAAATTTTAGGGTTGACCATATTAACATCCTCAAACCTAGGGTTTCACTTAAGCCGACCACTAATATAACAATATTAACCTTAATTTAACCTTTATTAACACAAAATTAATATTAAAACTAATTTTAATAATAGGGTCAACCCTAAAATTTAGCCTATTCTTAGCTTAGAATTTATTTAACACCGTCGGGTTATCATCTTAATTCATTAATTAAATATCTATTTTGTAAAACCTCCCCAAACCTAGGGTTCAATTTTCACTATTTATTAAAGGCTCCTCTCTTATTTTTCCTCGGGCTTTTTTGTCCTGAAGATGGATCATGTTGTGGATCCGAAACGTCGACAAGATCTCAAAAGCACCGTCACTGTGGTTCTTTCGACATGCTCTGAATAACCATGTTTTCAAGCAAATTTCATTTCCAGTTGCGCCAGTAAACTTGTTTTCACAAATGGACTTATTTTTATCTGTACTATTTTATTTGTTTATTTATTCTTTACATTATCCTACTCTACTTGAAGAAAGACAAATTTCTCTTCAAGTGTAGGAATATTTCCAATGGAGCCATGTGCATAACATAATTACAAGTGTACTCATATTCAAGCTTGAAAAATAGATTTTGAGAGATACCAGAACATGAGGGTGTTGATGATTACAGTTGTGTGAGACATCCTCTAGGAAATAGACCTGAGAGAGATCCCCTGAGATGGGTGTGTGGTTCCTATCTGAGATAGAACTGGAATGTTATGTTGGCCTCCTCCTTACAGAGAGTTGAGATGAACTCCAAATGATTCTCCTGTGTAACGCAGTGAGAAAGAAGATATGTTGAGTTAGACGTGTTTGTGGCTGAGCACATGTGAACGTGTGAATTCCCATGAGTTGGGTGCATCGTTCTAAGACAAAGATGAAATGATGTATTATCCTCCTCTGAGTAGAGATTTGAGATGATGAAATCCATATGACTCTCCTGTGTAATGCAGTGGGAAAGAAGATCTGTTGAGTTGGACGTGCCTGTGGATGAACACAAGTGAACGTGATCCTAGTGGCTTAGCACTAGTGAGTGTGGTTCTCTTGTGAGATGCAGTGAGATAGATATGTGGACATCCCTGTGGATGTGCCCCTAGTGGCTAAGTACTAGTGGGTGTATAAGATCCCTTGATATATTTTTCAAGAGTTAGAATTACCTGTAAACCTAATTGTTATGTAAAGGGTACAGGTCGGCCCCACCTTAATGTAAAAGATAATTAATACAGTAATTATTAATTGTATTATAAGTTATTGAGGTCGATTGTAACACCCTGTTTCCCCCAGTCTATAAAAATAACTATATTGGCCAAGAACTATGGCAAACTCAAAGATGTGAATGTTTGATTTGACAGACCTTTGTATAAAAGGTTGATGAATGTAAATTATATCATGAATATGTGTTACATGATTGTTGGGAAGGGGATGTGCTGAAAGAGACCACAATGGATGATGAGAGGTGGTGGAAGGCGTCGGGAATGGCTACATTAACTTCCACCGAACCAAAACCGTACTGGTTTGTACGTGCTCGAAAAACCAAAGCTCACTCTTTGACCCCGGAATGAAATACCCGCTAAGATGGTAGGTGGGGAGGCTCCTCGAGAGTAAATGAGGGGATGGGGGCGAACTACCCATCCGTAGAATCTCTCAGACCTGACCACGTACAGGGAAATTTGTGCCACACGCAATCTTGCAGGGAAAAAGGAAAGAGAGGAAGTGTGGTAGAGGAGAGGAGGAGGGAGCGCGCGCGGCAGGAATCGCAGAAGGAGAACCAGAGGAACTCCAAAAATACAGAGAGTCGTGAACAGAGGAGAAGGGGAGTAACCTTCGTCCTTAACTTCCGTTGAGATGGAAGAAGGAGATTGAGTCTCAAAGCATCGTGGTCTAGCTCGGGGTGGCTAGTGGTAAATCTGGTTGGAATCACTGAGCCTACAGTTGGGTGGAAACGAGCACCCCTCTCAGCATTAGCATCACGTTTGGAATTTCTGATAAGTGTTATGTCTTGCATTTGGAATTGAATGTCATGATCGCATGCTTATTTTTATACGCTCGTAAATAGTTCATGTATAGAAGTGTTTGCCTTGTGTTTTGATTGGAAATAATGGATGCATGCTTATACTGATATAACTACAAATCGGTTAATGCATAGAATGTATGAGTTAAAGATACGAGTCTGTTCCCCTGAGGATTGACCCATCTAACTTGACTCATACTATTCCCTGGTTCATCCTCCCAAAGGAACCTTTTTCGAGAAAGTACCCTCGTCTTCCAGAGTCGGAGTGAGTCCCTTGAAAAGACTACCATTGTAGTAAATCCGTGAGTTTACTTTGCCCCTGTCGCAAAGTAAATGGGCTTCGGAGTTTCAACTTCTGGGAAACCCAGGTGCGAGACCCCTCGTCTTCGCACATCGCAAAATCCTAACATCTGAAACCCAGAAAAGAGATTAGTGTAAATGGGCTTCGGAGTTTCGGCTTCCAAGAAACCCAGGTGCGAGACCCCTCATCTTCGCACATTGCGAAAACCCGGTATGTGAAACCCCGAAGCGGTGTAGTGTGTGAAATCTCGAAGCGGTGTAGTGTGAATTGATTTCGGCGTTTCGGCACATGGGAAACCCAAGGGTATGAACCCCTCGTCTTCGCAAGTTGCGAAATCCTAGTACGCGAAGACCCGGTATGTGAAACTCCGAGTCGGCTTAGTGTGAATAGGATTTCGGGTTTCGGGGTTTGAAGAGTCAAAGAACTTGACCCTATTGCATTTCAAACTCTCGGTTTCCGAAGTCCTGATACGGCCAGGACCATCAGACCAGGGTAGAGATTCACAACCGTCGATCTCAGCAATGGTACGATTTCGAGTTTCGGGGTTTGAAGAGTCGAAATAATCGCCTCTCGAGCATCGTTGAGTCACGAAATGCAAAAGGCGCCCCTTGGCTTAGCTCAGGGTCATAACCGATGATCACATGGAGGTGAAGACTGCGCTTGGTGTTTGATTTGTACACGACGGATTTTCAATGAAAGAACTAGTGGATTGGTTTAGTGAAGGTCCAGACCGGAAGACCTAGCCTACGCTAGAACCTCGTAAGAATTTGGGGACTTTGTCCCTCGATAAAGAAAGAGAAAGAAAAAGGAGAAAAATCTATTATGTTGTAGTGGGTGTGTGACAAATTTGTATCAGAGCATGGTTACAACACTTGGCCTACTTGGGCTGATGAACGGGTTGTGCAAAGACCCCATTCGAAGTACTCTTAAAAGGAATAACCCTCTATCTTAACCCCCTTAATCACAAGTCGAAGTTAAGAATGAAAACTCCTATTGTGTGTATGCATGTGAAAAATATGAACTATGTGTTGGTTATGAATGAATATAAATATTGACTAACAACAAGCATTTTTTTTTTGCACACAAGCAGACGATCAACCGCGAGAAGCTGCAGACGCATAGAATGGTGACTCACCACGAAGTGGGAGATGGCTCCCACAATAGAGACGAAGAGTATGATGAAAGGAGGGCGGTAGGGACCCCTTCAGATCTAGCTGAGACTGTGAGGAGCCTCATGGTCGAACTACAAAGCTGCAAGGCCGACAACGAGAGGATGATAAAAGAGCAAGAGAAGCAAACGGAAATTAATGCAGTCTTATTGCAGAGTTTATCCAACATACAAAGACAATTGCAGCATGAACCTGACAATAATCCAGCGGACCAACGATAGACAAATAAAAGTCGAAGTCCACCTGAAATATAGAAACGTGGTCTTTTAAGTGGCCACACTGGGAAGAGCACCTCGAGGAAGGTCCACCCCAGAGATAAGCGATAAGCGTCGGACGATCCCTCTGGAAAGGAAACCGATGACTTGGAGGGATATTCTAGCAGCAGAACTAGTTCTTATTCCCGAAGAAAATGGAAGAAGCGAAAGCATTCCAAGAGTCATAATCTTGAAGAATTCAGGAAGGTCAAACCACCCTCTTTCGACGGTGAAATAAAGAAGGGAGAGGAAGAGGAGGCATGGCTGCTTGGACTAAAGAAGTATTTCAGAGTCCATGATTTCTCAGAAAATTTGAAGGCCCGAGTAGCCACCTTCAACTTGAATGGAAAGGCTTCCATTTGGTGGGAAGACCTTAAGAATGTAAAAGGGTTTCACGAAGAGGGCTTGTCTTGGGAACGATTTGAGAGATACTCTAGGAAGAAATATCTGTCGGAAAAGTATTTCGACGAAAAGACTAAAGAATTCTATGAACTCAAGCTGGGGTAACGCACCATAGAGGAATATGTCAACAGATTCCTCGAATTGCTAAGGTAGGTACCCTATATAAAGGCAGAAAAGGCAAAGGTGCAACGATTCATCAGTGGACTACATAAGGACTATCAGAAAAGGTTTGAGTTTGATGAGCCAAAGACCCTAGAAGACACTATCTGAAAGGCAAGATATTGTTATGAACAGCTTGGGCATCGGACAAAACCTAGTGAAGGTTGGAAGCAGAAGAATAGTTCGAGATTCCAGAAAAAGGGGTTTAAATCTCCAAGATTTAAAAATTATAAAAAGGACTCAAGGATGAGCTTCCCCACTCGAAGTGTACACCAGCAGAATTTCCCCTCCCAGAGAAGAAATAAACCTTTTGGATCTACCCCAGGAAGGATTGATAACCCAGAGAAAGAACCCTTGAAATGTTGGGCTTGTGGAGAAGAGCATCTACTGAGGGACTACCCGCACCGACAACAGAAAAGTCGGAGAATTTACAACGTTCAAGAAGCTACCACCATCAATGACGTGGCCAAGAGTATGCCACAAATTTATGCAACCATGGATAATAAACAAGTTGACCACCAAGCTTCAGTGGTGGAGATGGAAGGTATGATCACCAACCATCTAGTGTCTATTCTAATTGACCTTGGTTCGAATTTGAGTTATATAGCTCCTAAGGCTATTGATAAGTGTAAATTACATCCACATAAACACGCCAAGCCATGGTTGGTATATTTAGCCACCGGCACCAAAAGAAAAGTAATGGAAGTCATAGCATCTTGTCGATTCACTATGGGTGAATTCCCCACCCAAGCAACCCTTAACATATTACCCCTAGGATCGTATGATCTGTTGATTGGTATGGACTGGCTAGCCACATATAAAGCCCGACTAGACTGTTACCATAAAACCTTAGAATGTGTAAATGAAGAAGGGAGAAGGATAACCCTTCAAGGGATCCAAAAACCTGTCTCAGTGAGGTGAATATCAGCCCTTCAAATGAGAAAATATTGCAGGAAGGGATGTCCACTATATGCGATACAGGTGTTGGAATCAGTTAAAGGTGAAAAACCAAGACTCGAAGACCACCCCACACTAAGAAAATATAGAGATGTATTTCTGGAAGAGGTATTGGGTCTACCTCCAATAAGGGACATTGACTTCTTGATAGAACTTGCACCAAGAGCGGTGCCAGTGTCTAGGACACCCTACAAGATGAGCACACCCGAACTAGTTGAGCTTAAATTACAATTAAGTGAAATGATGGACAAAGGTTATATCTGACCCAGCGTGTCATCATGGGGAGCACCAATCCTATTTGTGAAAAAGAAAGACGGTACCCTTCGACTATGCGTAGATTATAGACAAATCAATAAAGTAACCATAAAGAACAAGTACGCCTTACCTAGGATCGACGACCTATTCGATCAATTGGGAGGTGCTTCCATATTCTCAAAGATTGACTTGAGATCTGGATACCATCAAGTCCAAATCAAGGGTGAAGACATCCACAAAACTACTTTCAGGACGGGGTATGGTCACTATGAGTTTGTGGTAGTACCATTTGGATTAACCAATGCCCCTGCCACTTTTATGTGCTTGATGAACAATGTGCGCAGCAAATTCCTAGACAAATTTGTACTGGTTTTTATTGACGATATATTAATTTACTCCAAGAATAGAGAGGAACATGAGGAACACCTTAGGCTTGTACTTCAAGTGCTAAGAGAACATCGGCTCTATGCCAAATTTAGCAAGTGCGACTTTTCCTAGAAGCAAATACATTACTTGGGCCATGTCATATCCGAAGAAGGAGTAGCAGTAGACCCTGACAAGATCAGGTCTATCATGGAATGGCCTACCCCTAAGGACGTTTTGGATATCAGATCCTTTATGGGCTTAGCAGGATACTATAGCAGATTTATAAAAGGATTCTCCAAGATTGGTTGTCCAATCACTGCCCTCCAGAAGAAGGGGGCTAAATTCACATGGACACAAAAATGTGAAGAAATATTTCAAACCCTAAAACATCTATTGACCCATGCACCTGTGTTAAAGATCGTCGATTCCGAAGCTGACTTCCTCGTGTGCATAGATGTTTGCAAGGAAGGGCTCGGAGGAGTCCTTATGCAAGGAGGAAGTGTGGTCTGCTATGAATCCCAAAAATTGAATGAGCACGAAGTCAACTATGTGACCCATGATTTAGAGTTGGTCGCCATAGTGCACGCCTTAATAATGTGGAGGCATTACCTCCTGGGAAGGAAATTTGTAGTTATGATAGACCACTATGGATTGCGATACCCATTTGACCAACCAAAGCTCAATGCCCGACAAGCTAGGTGGATGGCCCTCCTTAGCGAGTTTGATTTTGAAATCAAACATATTAAAGGAAAGGAAAATAATGTGGTCGATGCCCTTAGCAGAAGTATAAAAACAATTCACCTGGCAGCGGTGAGCACCTGCGAGACGGATGTCAAGGAAAGAGTCAGGAATGCACAAGAAACAGACACATTCTTCCAGACCATGACCACGTACCTTAAGCAAGAACCCACATGGAAAAAGTATGAAGGCTACTAGATGATAGATGGAGGTCTGCTAACTTACATAAACAGATTGCATATTCCAGATTGTGACGACTTGAAGAGGTTCATAATGGATGAACTACATAAAAGACCCTATACTGGTCACCCAGGATACCAAAAGATGATCACGGCCACCAGGAAACAATTCTATTGGCCTAAATTGAAGAAAGACATAGCTGAATACTTATCCAAATGCATAGAGTGCCAACAGGTTAAAGTAGAACATCGACACCCAACAAGATTTTTACAACCTCTACCAATTCCGAAATGGAAATGGGAAACCGTATCCATGGATTTCATCACCGGATTACCAACCTCGACCAAATAGAATGACACCATCATGGTAGTGGTGGATAAATTGAGCAAGTCCACTCATTTTATCCCTGTCAAGTCAACTTGGAAGGCAATAGACATCGCCAACGTATTCATGAAGGAGATATTCAGACTACATGGTATGCCTAAAGAGATCGTGTCTGACAGAGACACGAAATTTACTTCCAACTTTTGGAAATCCTTAATGGTTGGTCTGAAGACCAAATTACTGTTTAGCACCGCCTATTATCCTCAAACCGATGGAAAAACAGAAAGAGTGAACCAAATATTAGAAGACATGCTAAGGATGCATGTAATGCATCAACCCAAAAAGTGGGAAGACTACCTGCCATTGGTGGAATTCGCCTACAACAACGGCTACCAAGAATCCCTAAAGATGAGTCCTTTCGAAGTCCTTTATGGTAGGCTGTGCAACACTCTAGTCAGTTGGAGTAACCCCGTAAACAGAATTACTATTGGACCCGACATGCTGAAAGAAATGGAACAACAAGTGATTCAGATAAAACATAACATAAAGGTCGCTCAGAACAGACAAAAAAGTTACGTCGACCGAAAGAGAACTCCAAGAGAATTCAAGACGGGAGACCACATATATCTCAGAGTTAGGCCCAGGAAGAGTTCCCTGAGGATGGGAGCTTGTGCCAAGTTGGCACCCCGATATTGGGGACCCTTTGAAGTTCTAGATAGAGTGGGACCTATAGCCTATAGGCTAGCCCTCCCTCCCACAGTAAAAGCACATAATGTTTTCCATGTTTCATTATTGAAGAAATATGTACATGATTCTAATCATATAATTGACTGGTCTGTGATCCAAGTGGAACCGGAGGGAGAATTCCTACCAGAACCTCAATGCATACTGGACAGAAAGGAAACCCCGCTCAGGAACTGAACCATTGCACAGGTCAAGGTGCAGTGGAAACATCTTGGCCTAGATGAGGCTATGGGAAATGGAAGATGCCATGAAGTAGGCATACCCGATTTTGTTTACTTATGTACATACATGTCATATTGATAGATAAAACATCAAGGACGATGTTCCTTTAAGGGGGAGGGAATTGTAACACCCTATTTCCCCCAGTCTGTAAAAATAACTATATTGGCCAAGAACTATGGCAAACTCAAAGATGTGAATGTTTGATTTGACAAACCTTTGTATAAAAGGTCGATGAATGTAAATTATATCATGAATATGTGTCGCATGATTGTTGGGAGGGGGATGTGTTGAAAGAGACCACGATGGATGATGAGAGGTGGTGGAAGGGGCTGGGAATGGCTACGTTAACTTCCACCGAGCCGAAACCGTATTGGTTTGTATGTGCTCAGAAAACCAAAGCTCACTCTCTAACCCCAGAATGAATTACCCGCCGGGATGGTAGGTGGGGAGGCTCCTCAAGAGTAAATGAGGGGATGGGGGCGAACCACCCATCCGTAGAAGCTCTCAGACCTAACCACGGACAGGGAAATTCGTGCCACACGCAATCTTACAGGGAAAAAGGCAAGAGAGGAAATGTGGTAGAGGGGACGAGGAAGGAGCGTGCGCGACAGGAATCACGGAAGGAGAACCGAAGGAACTCCGAAAATACAAACAGTCATGAACAGAGGAGAAGGGGAGTAACCTTCGTCCTTGACTTCCGTTGAGTTGGAAGCAGGAGACTGAGTCTCAAAGCATCGTGGTCTAGCTTGGGCGTGGCTAGTGGTAAATCCGGTTGGAATCACTGAGCCTACAGTTGGGTGGAAATGAGCGCCCCTCTCAACATTCGCATCACGTCCAGAATTTCTGATAAGTGTTATGTCTTGCATTTGGAATTGAATGTCACAATCGCATGCTCATTTTTATACGCTCGTAAATAGTTTTTGTATAGAAGTGTTTGCCTTGTGTTTTGATTGGAAATAATGGATGTATGCTTATACTGATATAACTACAAATTGGTTAATGCATAGAATGTATGAGTTCAGGATACGAGTCTGTTCCCCTGAGGATTGACCCATCTAACTTGACTCGTACTATGCCTTGGTTCATCTTCCCAAAGGCACCTTTTTCGGGAAAGTACCCTCGTCTTCCAGAGTCGGAGTGAGTCCCTTGAAAAGACTACCATTGTAGTAAATCCACGAGTTTACCTTGCCCTTGTCGCGAAGTAAATGGGCTTCGTAGTTTCGACTTCCGGGAAACCCAGGTGCGAGACCCCTCGTCTTCGTACATCACAAAATCCTGACATGTGAAACCCCAAAAAGAGCTTAGTGTAAATGGGCTTCGGAGTTTCGGCTTCTGGGAAACCCAGGTGCAAGACCCCTTGTCTTCGCACATTGCGAAAACCTGGTATGTGAAATCCCGAAGCGGTATAGTGTGAATTGATTTCGGCGTTTCAGCACCCGGGAAACCCAAGGGTATGAACCCCTCGTCTTCGCAAGTTGCAAAATCCTGGTACGCGAAGACCCGGTATGTGAAACTCCGAGTCAGCTTAGTGTGAATATGATTTTGGGTTTTGGGGTTTGAAGAGTCGAAGAACTCGACCCTCTTGCATTTCGAACTCCCGGTTTTCAAAGTCCCGATACGGACAGGACCATCGGACCAGGGTAGAGATTCGCAGTCGCTGATCTCAGCGATGGTACGATTTTGGGTTTTGGGGTTTGAAGAGTCGAAAGACTCGACTCTCGGGTATCGCTGAGTCGCGAAATGCGAAAGGCACCCCTTGGCTTAGCCAAGGGTCATAATCGATGATCACATGGAGGTGAAGCCTGCGCTTGGTGTTTGAGTTGTACAGGACGGATTTTCAATGAAAGAACCAATGAATTGGTTTAGTGAAGGTCCCGACCGGAAGACCTAGCCTACGCTAGAACCTCGTAAGAATTTCGGGACTCTGTCCCTCGATAAAGAAAGAGAAAGAAAAAGGCAAAAAATCTATTATGTCGTAGTGGGTGTGTGACATCGGCCCTGTTATGCCAATAGACACTTTTGTTGACAGGTTCAATCTAATATAAGTAAAGGTAAATTCCCCATTGAGGAATCATATCACAATTGTGAGTTTGGAAATTTCAACAAACACTTGTTCTTGGGAAAAGTGCGCACCTCTCTTGAGCACTAGGCTTCTAGGGTTTTTGAAGCACCCTTTTGTGTGCTAGTTGTTTATGGTGGTGGAGGTCTTTCTCTTGAAGAATATAGCAAAGGATTGGATGGTTTTTCTTCCCTTGTTGAGAAGGGTTTCCCAGGATACTTCTTGTGTACTTATGCATGGGGTTTCTTCTTGTGATCTTTGTTGTTGCAACAAATTGTCTATGGTTTAAGTAAAATGCTAAAATGGAATGTGTTATCACTCCAAGAAACTCCTTAGGGTTGTAGGCTAAGGATGCCTGGTAACTTAAGAAATCATGAATAATGAAAGTGTGGATCAATGGGATAACTAAGAATAGCTAATGGGAAGACAACTCACAATGCAATCGAATGAAACAATGCTTTTAGGAATCAATGAACAGACAGAGTAATATCAAAAGGTATGGAGAAAGTTGATCTAGATAATCAAGTACAGCAGTGTGTAGGATCATACAAGCCAGCAAGGATTCCTTTAGTTCAAGTTTATGAGCTAAATAAGAAGATGACAATTCTTAATAGCTGAGTTGAACTGAAATAAAGTACAGAACATGGAATAGATGAAGAAATCTGTCATTAACAGCAAAAGAAGACTAATTCTGTATTGAAAAATAAGTGTCTTAGTACAACAGCCAAAGAGTATCCAAAATTGAACCCTTGTCTCTTAGCAAAAAGAGGCATTTATAACCTATTACAATCAGTTTTCAGATCCTAAAACAATGGATCTGATATTTTAAAAATAGAAAGTCAAAACTGATTCACAAAAGATAAGGAGAGATCCTCAAGATGAGGTCAACCTCTATCTTTTGGTCTTCAAACATTGGTTGAAAGTTGATGAAGTGTAGCCTAGCCTTCCAAGGCTCTTTGATCTGTTCCTTTGAAAGTGGAATTCGAATTTGATGATGTGTGCCAAAAATTCCTATCATTTTTCCCTTGAAAGTCACCAAATCTAGTCAAAAAATTCCCTTTTGACTTTCATTTCCAAGAATGGCCTTCAGATTTTGATTTGATAATTCATAACCAGCTTATTGAAGAAGAATTCAAACCATTCAAACCCAAAAAATCCTGATCTAGGCAAAAATTTGGCTATTCTGGCCGTGACAGGATTTCAACAGCTAACTTACCTGAAAAACTGCTCCTTAGCTGGTGAAAGGTCAAGCTTTCAACAACTAACTAGTTATAATTCTGCCTTCTGCGCTGGTGAAAGCGCAGATTTTTTCAAAATCAAATTTCTCAGTCATGGAGAGTTTGTTTTGCATGCTTAAATAGTTGATCGACATCTACAAATCCTAAACTTTCCAATGGTGCTTTCAGATCTGCATTTGGATCTCGGGAAGCTATCAAAAATTTCCCTACAAGATTAGGCATCGTTCTTTCAAAAATGCCGGTGCGTTTTTTATCGCTAACATCTGGCTCCGACTGGGATGGATACCTCCCTGCGAGGTCTCCAAGAACCTAGCAGACCTTGTGCCTTTTAGTATTGGGCCATGGAGTCATTCAGCCTTTTCGGTGGTTAATGAACACACACAGGCTCGCCTAAACCACCGAAAACAGAAACTTACCCAAAAATCAAAACTTGATGAATCTCGATTACCTGCAAGAGTACAAAGACCTCAGGGCTTGCTAGACGAAGCTCCTCTCTCTGTTTACAGTGCTTCCTATTCTCAGTATGAGGGCAACAAGCACATCCACCATGACTATCTTCCATGATTAGGAGAGAAATGAGGATTTTCACCAATTTCATATTTCAGCCTTACAGAAACATAATGAGGAAACCAAGCAATGGAGGGTGTTGCCGGTTGCAACCATGTCTCTATAAACCTTTTTTGGATCGTGTATCAATACATCAGCAACTTCAGATACAAAGCATTTCTAGATCCTCTGATATGTGCAGATAGCCTTCCAAGGCTCGCAGATGTGCTTTGATCATGATAGAATAGAAAAAACAACTGATTATGTGCCCCAAAAATAGGTGTCTAATCTGAATTTGACACCTCTTCAAAACATCTTTATTCTTGTCTTTTTCCACCTGTGTTGATTTTTTTTATTTTTTTATTTTTTTTGCAAATCACCAACCTATGCCAAAGTCGTTTTCGTTTGTCTGCTATTTCTTTATCTGGTTGACATCAGTTTTGAATTCATTTAGCATTCCTTCGCACTGATGGCTACTTTTGCAAAAGCTTCCAGAATAAGTGCAATGCTCTGTTGTTAAAGATATCTCAGGAGTCATGGGGAATAAATGGCCTTCTGTGTTAAATATCTACGAGTATGGTCCTTTCTTCACCATGTTTTCCCCACCCACAACCAAATCAAAAAGAAGCCAGAGGTATTTAACTTGTTTTGGCAAGGAAAAAGCTTTCCATGTGATCATCTTGTTGGTGGGATTCTACATCTGCTATGTGACAATCTCCACAAGGGCATCGTGCAGCGTACTGTAAACTGGCAACAATGTCTTGGCTGACATCAAGATACATTGGATCCCTGGTAGCTTTTAAAAGCCAGTAGGAGTTTCAAATGAAGGTAACATCCTTCGAGCCAAATTCTCAGAAAGATGAAGCAGTTCATTGTTATAAGAATCAATCCTCATTCCTGTAGAATCATCACTTGCAATAAGATGTGCTGAAAGCAGTCCTCCAAGAATTCAAATTGTTGCCTCAAATACAGAAACAATTTTGTTTTTATCAAAATGCATATTTTTTCCCAACCATTGAACTGCGGCATTGAATCTTTCCTTATCACCAAACAATGCCAATGTATCCAATGAATCAACAAGGGTCAATGCATAGCCACCCAATGTGTTTTCTCCTGTACAACTGAAAGTGAATCATTATCTGCCTGAGTCCACAAGAGTTGGTTCATCTGACTTGTGGCTTGGTCCTATAGGTTCCATATCATCTGGATTCGTGCCAAAAGGAACGAGTGCCAAATCCATCGATCTCTGCTCTCAATGTTGATCCAAACTTTGTCGTCATTGACTTGATGATGTGTCCCATATAATCAGGGAATATGAAATAGACAGACAGACTTCCCTTTCCACGGATCACAGAGTTTATGTCAAGTTCAAGGGCATAGCTTAATAACTGACTACGACTCAACATACAGAAGCAAATATCTAGGCAAGCATCGAATCAAGACTTGACAGAATAATAGGTCTTCAAAATTTGACAAGTATAAAACTGTGACTCAGCAATAGGAGGAACATTTAAATAACAGTCATGAGTCGGGGTTTGGCATGTGGATTTGCTTCGACAATCAAAGAGATAACTAGCATTGTAATTAGGGACATTTTGATTGGAGCTAGCAATCGGTGTGTTAGTTGAAAACAGACTCAACAACTACCAGGCAGAATTGGAGTTCAAATATTGACGAAATCTCAACACACAGAGAATATAGGTGACATCCAATCAATTAAGGTGGAGGTTAAGCAAAAACCGTGACTCAACTGACCTGTAAAACGAAATTTGAGGCAATAATTGTTCAGACTTTAATCACAGAAGCAGAATTTAAACCATTCAATATTGGAAACGCACAGGTGTATGATAAGTTTGCTCTTCAAACTAGGATTTTGACCATCTGTTGCCACTTTAAACGAAACTGGAACTTCAGTTGCATGCCTGTAGGAGGGAATTTTGGCTGTTTGATGTGCGAGTCATACCTCTGACCTGTTGATTCCTAGAATGCACTGATGAGCTCTGACAGCCTTCTTTGTTTGACATCATCTGGAACATCATCTACATAGTTTTGACGAGCATGTGTTTTCTGTTTCAGGGTTGGTGCATGGCAAGAACAGAGGTATCATTTCGTGAAATTGGAAGCTTGACATAGACATCATGAACCTCTGATCTAGACAGATCCCCTATGTCTTTATCCATTGCATAGCAGATGTAGATTGTGTCAATAACATTATCCAGAATATGGACACAGTAATAGAGTATCAAAAAGAGTAGTGCCCATGTAACTCTACAAGAAATGATATGGAAAACCTTCTATCCAATGGAGGGTTCTTGCTTTAGCAATGGGAAAGACCTTGAAGGGAGCAACGTACTTGACACAACAACTTGAGGTTTAGGGCACATTGTCTGTGAACGCAGTAGCATGTCTACCATTTTGGATGTCTTGTAGTCACAACCTGTGCTTAAGCTATCATCAGAGTATTCCCATGTCGTAGCTCTCTGTCAACTCAGACTCAAGCACTCTGCAAAGTTGGTCTCCCGCCTTTGCTGCAGGAGATCCTTGCACAACAGCCCTCCTTATGCCTAAACTTAATTGTGTTCTTGATAGATCACCCCTATCTACAAAAGCTCGGGCCTCAACAATGGAATTTGTGGTGCAGAGCCGGTTTCTTTGCTGGTCAACCTCCAGACAGACAGACTGTTGCTCAATACTAATTGCTCCTGGACGTTTAATGTAAAGCTCGCTTACCGTGATTTGAATTCTTTGTTGCAAAACAGGATCCCTGTAGGTGCAGGTTACATTCAACACCCTCATATCATTACAACGGCTAATGTTAATAGATCTTGAAACAGCTGGCAACTTGACATCAACCAGGAAGTCCCTCTCCTCTTCTGCATACAAGTCTCCTATCTTTACCGATCCGTGCTGACCTCCATCTATAATGTTGCTTACATAGCTACCTGCTTGAATAGTAATCAATTGCACTTCTGAATTTGCAGGAGTGATTTCCACTTGTACATCCTGAATTATCACGCTAAGTAACCCACCGATACACTGTGCAAAAGCATCTTGAATGACATTTTCTGTCTCTATGAAAGAAAAAGTACCTCCATTCTATTGTTCTCGAGATAAGCATATTTAAACTTATAGGCAGTGGTTTCTTCGATTTCTTATCCATAGTAACCTGCCATCAATCAAATAGAAGAGCGAGAAAATACCTATATTCTTTAGGAACATTAGAATGCAAGTGAACTTACAAAAGGTTGATCGACCTCCACACTTTCCTCTGAATCCTTGTCAAAAGATGTAGAAACTCAGTGCAGAAACAAAACAACATCAGCAGTAGCCACGTTGTTTTCTCAAAATTTGTAATTTCATTGCTTGAACATTTGTTTTGACACCTTGTGATGCTGCACTAGATTAACCAAATCTTCCATGCGTCCTTTTCATGCAGAATTAAAGCAAATAGCTCTTGAAATAAAATCACAACTCAGCCCTTTTGAATAATGTTTTTTCTGCTTTCACCAGCTAACTCGCCTTATGATTCGCTAGTTAGCTGGTGAAAGCGCTGCCTTTTACCAACTAATTGATCATAAAATCGCGCTGTGCACTGGTGAAAGCTCTGACTTAGCCCAAAATGAACTTTCACCTCCAAAACTGCAATTCCATCAAAACTCAATGTGTCTCTGCTTATTCAACAATACTGAAAATGATCTACGTGCTCATAAGAAGAGCTTATTTTCCTATCTACTCCTACATCTAGCCAATAGAAGTACATTGATCAAGTAAAAGCATACTTCCAATACAGCCATGTCAGAAACTGATTTACAGGCATCATGCTAGATCTTGACCCGAAAAGTAATGAAAGTCGTATCATGCAGAAAAGAGGTTTGAGCGGATGATAAAGATAATCTCCTTC
>ML797171.1:14228-25955 GCA_009831015.1 Picea engelmannii | reverse complement strand
GAATAGTATCCTCTACAGCAACATATTCTTCATGAGTGTCAGGATCTTTATACAATAAACTAAACTCATGACAACATTGAGGATAGAGAAGATCAGCTGAAAATATGCCATTGCAAAACACATGAAAGGCAGAATGAAAATCAGCTAAAGAGATTATACTAGCAATAGGCAAAGACAGGTACCAATCACGAGCAATCCCTTCTAATGAAAAATAGAATAACCAAATCTGAACATCCTCATGCACTACCTGCAACCGATGCATGTAATCATGAAAGTCCAACAAATGTTCAGCTGGCACTTCCCACTCTTCTCCTCGAAATCTGGGGAGACTGTTCTCCCATTCATCTCTAGTAGGTACTTGATTAGGGAAACCAACAATATTTGAAAAATCACAGAACGCATACCTCTTGGCTAAGATCTTGTTCATATCATACCAGTGGAGTCACCAACAAGTTTCAGAACAATGGAGTCGCCACTGAATTCGTCCTTCATGGAGTCGCCAGATAGATGATTACAACCAAAAGATGTCCAGGCTTTGTCTATCATCAAAGCTGGATCTTGTCGTCTCCCAAGGAAGCTGAGCTTCAACTTGTCTCCCCGGCAACGACGCCATTTTGTTATCACTCCAAGAAACTCCTTAGGGTTGTAGGCTAAGGATGCTTGGTAACTTAAGAAATCATGAATAATGAAAGTGTGGATCAATGGGATAACTAAGAATAGCTAATGGGAAGACAACTCACAATGCAATCGAATTAAATAGTGCTTTTAGGAATTAATGAACAAACAGAGTAATATCAAAAGGTATGGAGAAAGTTGATCTAGATAATCAAGTACAACAGTGTGTAGGATCATACAAGCCAGCAAGGATTCCTTTAGTTCAAGTTTATGAGCTAAATAAGAAGATGACAGTTCTTAATAGCTAAGTTGAACTGAAATAAAGTATAGAACATGGAATAGATGAAGAAATATGTCATTAACAACAAAAGAAGACTGATTCTGTATTGAAAAATAAGTGTCTTAGTACAACATCCAAAGAGTATCCAAAATTGAACCCTTGTCTCTTAGCAAAAAGAGGCATTTATAACCTATTACAATCAGTTTTTCGATCCTAAAACAATGGATCTGATATTCTAAAAATAGAAAGTCAAAGCTGATTCACAAAAGATAAGGAGAGATCCTCAAGATGAGGTCAACCTCTATCTTTTGGTTTTCAAACATTGGTTGAAAGTTGATGAAGTGTAGCCTAGTCTTCCAAGGCTCTTTGATCTGTTCCTTTGAAAGTGGAATTCGAATTTGATGATGTGTGCCAAAAATTCCTATCATTTTGCCCTTGAAAATCACCAAATCTAGTCAAAAAATTCCCTTTTGACTTTCATTTCCAAGAATGGCCTTCAGATTTTGATTTGATAATTCATAACCAGCTTATTGAAAAAGAATTCAAACCATTCAAACCCAAAAAATCCTGATCTGGGCGAAAATTTGGCTATTTTGGCCGTGACAGGCTTTCAACAGCTAACTTACCCGAAAATCTGCTCCTTAGTTGGTGAAAGGCGGAGCTTTCAACAACTAACTAGTTATAATTCTGCCTTCTGCGCTGGTGAAAGCGCAGATTTTTTCAAAATCAAATTTCTCAGTCATGGAGAGTCCGTTTTGCATGCTTAAATAGTCGATCGACATCTACAAATCCTAAACTTTCCAATGGTGCTTTCAGATATGCATTTGGATCTCTGGAAGCTATCAAAACTTTCCCTACAAGATTAGGCATCGTTCTTTCAAAAATGCCGGTGCGTTTTTTATCGCTAACAGAATGAACTTCATGCTTAAGCCTAGATTATTGAAAAATCAACATGGTATCAGAGTGTAGGTATTGAAGAACCCATTGCACAAGCATCTACCAGTCATCCTCTCATTTATGCAGAACCGTACGACCCTCCTAGGGTTTCCGGAAAATTCCTACGACCCTCCTTTCTGAGGTGTTCCAGCCCTTCATACTTTGACATTGGGGATGAAATTTGGACAGGATGGTACGAACTCTTTCAACGCACCTCCAGAAGCTCTTAAAGTGAAATTCTGAGAATTTTTTATTTTTGGCCCTAGGGTTTCTAGGGTTCCGCAAATTTCTGCAGATTTCTAGTTTTTAGGGTTTCTGCAGCTCTTTGAAGAAGCCTTCAAAATTACTCGTGTTCTTATGACCTTCAAGGCTTATTGTTGGCAGTTATAAGCCCCAAAAAAACTAAGTTTGTTAGCCTAGCCTAGCCATTAGGTTTTCTAGCCTAGTTGACAAGGGTTTGTGAAAAGTCTAAAATTATGATGAACAAAACTATGATGGAAGATAAGCTTGATGAATCAAGCAACTTCAAGTTCCTTGAAGACAAGACTTCAGAGGAAGACTTATTGTGGGTGATATAAAAAGGTGACATTGTGACTACCTTCTTCATGAAGATGTTAGAGGACAAAAATCAACCAGGTGCCATTGGAGAAATCATATCAACACCCTCGGGTATGCACTTGTATATATATTATTTGTATCATTGTCATGAGGGTAACTGTAAGAGGAAGGAACCTTTTTCTAAAGTCATGGATCCAAAGGGATCTCAGTGCATCCAGAGGAACAACACACTGGAAGTAAAGACTCCAAGTTTGATTGTTGTAATTGTCATTTCTCTAACCTATATTTATAAAGTTTGCTACTTTACAAGTAGGTGTTGTAGATGTGACAACAATCATTAAATTGTTTTGATTCTATAGATTTATTCATTATTCTCCTTTGGGAGATATTCTTCTGTTAGTTCCTTTTGTTTTCTTGTTCCAGACAGGTTAACAACAAAGGAAGATGTTTATTCTTCAGAGGGAGTCAAAACTATTTAAGAACGAGGAAGAATAGAACCATCATTGAGGCAACCAATGTAATAATGCATGACCATAATCCTTCTATGATTCTATGGGCAGAAGCATGCATGACACAACATATGTTCAGAACAAGAGTCTTCAACAGACTTTGAAAAACATAACTTCCGAAGAAGCCTTCACCAGAGTGAAGCCTAAGATTGAACACTTCGGGATATTTGGGTGCCCGATGTATTTTCATGTACCCAAAGAGAAGAAGTCCAAGCTAGACCCTTCAGGGACAAAGGATACATTTATGGGATAACAATGAATCTTCAAAGATGTTCCAAATCAACATCCCTGGTTAGAGACAGATTGAGACAAGAAGAGATGTTGTCCTTCAAGAAGAGATAGCCTTTCAAAGATCTAGAGAATCTCAGATGGAGATTGACAGTGAGACAATGCCTTCTCCCCCTTCAACATTTCATAGGGAGACAAACATTATTCCAGCTGATCCAGTTGCTCTAATTGATATGTCCAGAGATATTGCAGTAGGGAATAAAAGGCCTGCCTAGGCTCATTCTATAGGAGGCAGAGAAACATACAAGCCTCTCAAGGCACATCTTGAGAGAACAAAGATATTTTTCGAGCTACTCTTCAGCCATGAACCACATCATTGATTCTGAGCCTTCTTGTCATAGAGAAGTGACAGGTGAATAGGTATGGAAAGATTCCATAAGAGAATAATACCAGTATATCTTAAAGAATGATGTACGAGACATTGTTTTGAGACCATTAGGGAAGTCTATAGTGACTTCCAAGTGGATCTATAAAATTAAGCATGCAGTTGATGGAAGTGTCGAGAAATACAAATCGAGATATGTGGCTAGAGGATTCCCACAAATAGAGGGAGTTGTCTATGATGAGACACTTGATCCAGAAACCGAGTTGTTGAATACAAGCAAGATTTGACTTTTGATTTCAAGATAAAGGCTCTGGGCATGATGAACAAATTCTTGGGACAAGAAGTATGACAAAGGACAAATGAGACTTTTCCTGAGTCAAGGAAAATATACAGTGAGGATATTAAAGAAGTTCAGTATGACCAAATGAAAATCCATGCCTACACCGATGATGATGAATTTGAAATAATAATGATTTAGACGAGATTGTTCCACAACTGATTGGATCATTGATGTATTTGGTTAAATCCAGACTCGATATATGTTATGCAGAGAATGTACTTACCCAATTCATGAGTCAGTCGAGATAGACTCACTGGACAACAACGAAACATGTATTGAGATATCTACGAGGCACAGTTAGATATGGCCTAAGATATGTCTCCAATGTAGACTTGAGTTTGCAGGGATATGTAGAATGGACAGAAAGTACAGTGGACCAGAGGAGCACATCTAGTTGTTGTTTTACCATGAAGTTTTCATGGTTTTTTGGTGCAACAGAAAGCAAAGATCTGTGGCCTTGAGTACCATAGAAGCAGAGTATATAACATTAAGTGTGCGAAGCAGTGTGGCTTCTCAAACTTCTGACTGATTTATTCGATCGTGAGATGGATCCTACTACTATTCATTGTGATAACCAAAGTTGTGTGAAGCTCTCCTAGAACCCTGTGTTTCATGACATATCGAAACACATTGAGATAAAATATCACTATATCAGAGACATGGTGCAGAGGAAGACAATGCACATGCATTATATTCCTACTCATGAGAAGATCACATATATCTTCACCAAATCACTGGCCAAGACAAAGTTCAAGTATTTCCATGAGAGGCTTGTCCTGGTGGAGAATGCCTCCCTAGTTGAGAGGGAGTGTTGATGATTATAGCGGTGTGAGACATCCTCCAAAACACAAACCTGAGAGAGAGCCCCTGAGATGGGTGTGTGGTTCCTATCTGAGACTGAACTGGAACGTTGTGCTGGGCTCCTCCTTACAGAGAGTTGAGATGAACTCCAGATTATTATGATGTGTAATGCAGTGAGAAAGAATATCTGTTGAGTTAGACGTGCTTGTGGTTGAGCATAGGCGAACTTGTGAATTCCCATGAGCTGGGTGCATCATTCTGAGACAAAGATGAAATGATGTATTAGCTTCCTCTGAGAAAAGATTTGAGATGATGAACTCTAGATGACTCTCCTGTGTAATGTAGTGGGAGAGAAGATCTGTTGATTTGGATATGCTTGTGGATGAGCACAGGTGAACGTGATCCTAGTGGTTGAGCACTAGTGACTGTGGTTCTCTTGTGAGATGCAGTGACATAGAGATGTGGACATCCTTGTGGATGTGCCCCTAGTGGATGAGCACTAGTGGGTGTATAAGATCCCTTGTTATATTGTTCAAGAGTCAGACTTACATGTAACCCTAATTGTTATGTAAAGGGTACAGGTCGACCCCACCTTAATGTAAAAGATAATTAATATGGTAATTATTAATTATATTATAAGTTATTAAGGTCAGCCCTATTGTGCCAATAGACACTTATGTTGACATCTTCAGTCTAATATAAGTAAATGTAAATTCCCCATTGAGGAATCATATCACAAGTGTGAGTTTGGAAATTTCAGCAAACACTTGTTCTTGGGAAAAGTGTGCACCTCTCTTGGGTGCTAGTCTTCTAGGGTTTGTGAAGCACCCTTTTGTGTGCTAGTTGTTTATGGTGGTGGAGGTCTTTCTCTTGAAGAATATAGCAAAGGATTGGTTGGGTTTTCTTCCCTTGTTGAGAAGGGTTTCCCAGGATACTTCTTGTGTACTTGTGCATGGTGTTTCTTCTTGTGATCTTGGTTGTTGCAACAAATTGTCTATGGTTTAAGCAAAATGCTAAAATGGAATGAACTTCATGCTTAAGCCTAGCTTATTGAAAAATCAACAGAGGGACCGACTGCTCTTATAGAGATGGTACCAATAATTGTTGAAGAATGTTGTGGTGAGGCTCGAGGACTGGTTGGACCCATGATTCAATGTAGTATTTGCCTCTGTGGTTCTCTTCTTTGGTTGGCATGCCATGAAGTTCTCCAAAAGTGGTCTCATCAAAATTCTGAACGTAAAAGGGGTCTGAGTCTGGTGACAAGGATGCACAGAATTCTTCGATTTCTGGCTCTCATGTCAACTCCCCTTTGGATGATGGCCATGATTCTCTAAGATTTACTTGATGTTGATAAGGATAACTAGAAGAAATTTCTAGGTCCCCCCCCTTGTGGGCTCTATTCACATATATTTTGGTGTTCTGCAGGTTCTTGAGATCCAGACTCCTCCTTGGTGACAATTCTAAACTTCAGACAATGATTCAAGAAGTTCCTTGTGGTGGCATGCCCTACCCTACTCAACAAGTTATTTTCTAGATATGGTGGGATTGGAACAATTTCAAAATGAGCAACAATAACAGGAGTAACAACCTGAGCTTACATTGAGTTTTCAGTAGTTGTAGCGTGGGTTGTATCGGTGGGTTGTTTTTCAAATTTGTTTCAAGTTTGGGTTATTTCTCGGGGTGAAACTCTCCCTGATCTCAGGTGTACATCATTACATTCAACATGGGAGATGTAGTAGGTGGGAAAAATGGGGGTTTCAATTTATTGAATCGCTTTATTGTTTGGATTTGGGTTAGGTTGTACAAAAAGTTGGGGTCGCAGGGGAGGATTACTTGGGGAAGCATTTGAATGGACTTATAACCATTGTTGTTGTATGAGAAACTAAGTTTGCATAGGGAACTGCCCCCCTTGAAAAGGGGATCCTCGCCATCCTTAAGGCCATGGAAATGTCCGATTCAGCTGAGATGGCCATTATGACCATGGTGTAGGATACTAAATTTGGGGAGAATTAGGAAACTGCCATGGATTTGCAAAGTATTGAATTTGTTGTGAGACTTGTTGAGGATTATACATGTTATTCCAAGTATCGAAAGGTGAGGAGGGATATTCATTTATACTTGAAGGGAAGTCTTTCCATGGCTTCTTAGAAGCAACAAAATAGACTTGCTCAATCTCCTCGTTAGATTATTGGAACATTGCTTTCAATCCTGGCAACAATGGACAAAGTTTTGTAGGGTGGTTTTGCTCGCAAATGCAACATACTTCAATGTTGTTGAGAGGGCATTCTTTTAAAGGGTGCTTCTGTATGCACCTTGATCATAATGTTAATAACTCTTTCTCAGCTTCAGCCTGCATCCGCTTTTCAATTGGTTGATTTCATAATTCTAGCACTTTATAAGTTATATTGGAAGCGTTCAATGTATTCTTTCAAACTCTCTTCCTCCTTGTCCCCTTCTACCTGCATGATTAGTGTTTTGGGGGGCATCGTGTTCTTCTCCCACTTTATTCATGCAACCTACATGTCCTGGGTACTTCTAGCATGCTCTATTTTAACAATGCAAAAAACAATGTCAATTGTATTCTTGCGCCCTTAATAACTTCCCCAAAAACAATGCCAAAATGTTGGTAGAATTAATTATCTAATTAAACCAACTCAATCACCCAATACATTCATTATCAACCTGGGGTACACCCTTTTATTTCAAATTTATCGTGCAAGGTATATGCAGGCACAATTTTCATTTGACATTGATTATCTATTGGTATGCAAACTTAAGGAAGAAACACGTTCATTCTTTAAGAATTAAACACACGTTGTAGACTAGATCACACTTTCTTAAATGAAACACACTTGCTGAAAGCAAAACACTCGTGCTTGAAAGGAAACACTCTTCACACTTGTTGAAAGTAAAACACTCGTGCTTGAAAAGAAGCACTCTTGACACTTGCCTTGGAATTGAAACACACTTACTCTGCTTTGAATTGGAAACACTTTTTTGAAATGAATCACACTTGCCTTGGAATTGAAACACACTTACTCTGCTTTGAATTGGAAACACTTTTTTGAAATGAATCACACTTGCATAAATGATCAAACCTCACTCTTGCATAAATGAAACAAATCCACACTTGCATAAATGAAAGGCACTCCTTGCATAATTGAATTAAACAACTGAAAGAAAGCAAACCATGTTAGGAATGAAAGTAAATCTGTGGAAGCAACTTTAGTGAAGGAAGAAATGACTTGATAACATAAGCATTCCAAATAATCTACTCGATGAATCTCATTACCAAATCTCATCAACTCACCTAGCACATTTATGAAAATGATGAGAATAATAACGCTAGAAATACCAAACTAATAATGGAAATCTTGTAACATCAAAGATATGAATATTAAGGAAAGCAAAGGAACAACAACACATTCACTATGACCGAATAGCAACAATCTAACTTGTATAAGAATACTTTGCAAACTAATGTAAGTAGCAACAATCCTTTAATTAACAAATTCAATAACAACAATCTCAATGAATCTTATGAAATAATAACACACAATTGTAAGCAACAAACTAAATGAATTATAACTACAAGTAACAACACACTAAACCAAACGTAATCACACGTAAAAAAAAACTAATGAAATGAATCTACTTACGAATACAATAGCGACGATCCTTGTTTAGAGAAGGGGGCCCTTCCTCCTTAAACAAGGTGCTACAAATCAAATCAACACTTCATAGTTCCAATCCACGAACTTTCCAATCCTTTATTAAGTGGAACTCAGGGAATACAAATGTTGTTCTCATAAGATCAAAATCACTAAATTCTATCTATTTATCCCCTCCCTTGTCTAATACATGGCTCTGCATGATTCCCTTCATAACAACACATCAAAAATAGTTTGATTTGGTTCTTCATTTGGCTGGGCACTCCAACTTGGCATATGATTTAGAAAACGGCCATAACAGGAAATATGGGAAGATCCTCCTTGGAAAAACCTCATAATCTCTCAAACCATGCCTTAATTCGGAAAACAACTCACAATTAACCCTATTTGCTATGTTACAAACAAAACCCATGCCTCGTATTTTTCGCATTCATCTTCATCTGCTTGGAAATCAAGGTAGAAGTTGGTTGTTTTAAAACTACTGCTAATTTTTGTTTGTACCCTTATCTCATGTTGGAGGCCCACACGTGTGAACTAGGTAAGGTTTGATCCACCTAGATCCATGTCTTCGATCTTAAGAACAAAACCCCTGTTTTGGATTTCCATGTGGAGGTGCGTTCATATGCCAACCTTGGAGGTTGCCATCATGAATGTTTTTACTACTGCTACAGGAAATTGCTTCATAAACCGTCATCAACAAAATCATGCATAATAATCTTTAATTTATTAAAAATGAAGAAACATGAACATTACTTAACCACTAAAGCATAAATATGTATGATATGGTGTTTTACGAGAAATTATGGTAAATGGAGTGATAAATGGGCGGTAAGAGGAAGTAAAAGGAATGAAATGGATGTCTATAAGTGTTAATAACGGTGACAAATCAACGACCCAACACTATTAACAATGAAATGTAGCAGATACCCTTCACCCACATTTGTGAATGGAATAGGTGCTCACCTTCCTCATGCTCTTCTAGTTGTATCTTTGTAGTTGTGATGGAGGTACTAGGTTCTACATCAATGATTTTCTTTCTCTTATATAGCTCCAAATAAGAGTCCAAGCTAGATTCCAACTCTAAGGTTTTCATCTTGAGCATCAATGATTTTTTTGAGTGTCATTCGTTAGTGTTGTGTTAAGGTATTTTGTGGAACTCATGCAACTTTCCAATGTCCTTCTCTGACTTCTCATTACCCTTCTTTGCCTACAACTTGGATTGATTGTCGTGAGGTTGTGTATCCTTGCTCTATCCTTTGTTCTATAAGTTAGGGTTCCTTTTACCATGCTTCTTTTGTGGCACACTTGCAAACCCATATTCTTGCTTATTCTTTTGCTTTGATTTTTGCTCGATTTTGACAACATACTAATAAGTGACTCCTAATGAGGAGATGTAGAAGGACTCCATCTCTATTTGGATGTACCTATGTAGGCCATTATGGTACTTCAAGACAAAGTATTGGTCAAAGTCTCTTATACCTGGTTTTGAGTGCAAGGTATGGAAGATATTGGTGTACTCCAACATCATCTGCTTTCTCTCTCTCTTGGTGAAAAGTTGTCCATCTTATGTACCAATCGTCATAGTTTCCAATAGGGTAGAATTCATCCTTGAGGGCTTCAACAAATGTTGCCCATTTGGGTTTTGTCCTAAATTTTGCAGACTCATCTTCAACATTTCTCTCCCATTAACTATCTCACCAATATTTGACATGGGGTAGGGACTCAAGGAGTGCAAAGGTGATCATCTTGTTGTTGGAAAGCTTTTGAACAAAGTAACAACCCTCTAATAGATTTAACCATTTCTCTAATGCATCTACATCTACTTGGCCTTCAAATAAAGGAATGTCAAAGTTAATGTGTACCTTGAAGGGTTTTGCACCTCTAAAATAACTACTCATTAAATGTGTTTCTGCCATTGTTGGTAGTTATCGAAGGATTTGAGCAAAATTATCCATCATCTCATTCCTCTGTCATGCGAGGGATTCCTTGAGTAACAACTTGATATGGTCTCCTACTCTATCATCTCTCTTTTCTTTTGCCATGGGAGGTCACTTGGGTTGGTGAGAGTGGTCTTTACCAAGCTCAATTGGTCAAAGACCCAACTCCCTATACCTTGGCCTCGCTGAGGACATGGATGAAGAAACAATAAAGAGTAGATTTCTCTAATACCATTGATTTGGATTATACAAAGACTAAAATGAAGGGAAAATATAAATGAAAACACATAGAGATATTGCATATTAAATAGTAATATAATGAAACCCAAACTTTGTTAATGAATGGAATAGAAAAATGATGTAGAATCGAAGCAATACAAACTAGCTAGAATTGTGGTAGCTTATCTCTAAAGAGAGATGTGTCAGTTATGTTCATTCATAAAAAGACATTGCAAGGGTCCAAAACTACCTTTTAACATAAAGTATGATGCCCTAAGATGCAAAAAGGCCTAAATATCCAAAACCCTAACCCTAGGAAATGATGTGGCAAAAGAAATGCAAGCCCCGAGGAGACTAGTTAATACATCAACTTCCTAGGGCCTCAAAGTTTTCTTACAAACTCCATTTAGGTAATTTCTTGGATCATTACAAAGCTTAGTCTATTCTCTATGTGTTTAGCATGGCACATGATCAAAGATTCCATGGCACATGTCAACTGAAAAAATGCAAGGGAAATGCTTGAAAAACGCATCGAAAGTTCACAACCTAAAAAATATAGTAGAACTTCCAAGATTTGGAATCATTCCTAGTTAGTGGAATATGTGGGTGGCCACCAATATCCACCTAGATCGGTGCCTTTGTTATGAATTTTTCTTTTCCATTGTGTCCAATTTGTGTCCCTAAGTTTTGCTTTTGCATCATTATCTCTTATTCTACATCTACTCAGTGTCTTACTTGAGTCCAATCATGTGTCCTTTTGCATCTAATTTTTTGTCAATCTATATTACTTTTTGTCTATTTAGCGTCCTATTTGAGTTGGTTTTGGTGAGTTTTTGTTCAATTTTGTGTCCCCATTGCATCCAATTTGCACCTAGTTTGCATATTTTTTTCATATCATATTATTCTTCTCATCATGAGCTTTACAACAAGTTATCGTGCATCCAAATGCAAGTTTGTGTGCATGTATTATGGTCCTGAGAATTTTTTTGTCTCTTTTCCAACTCAATGCACCTGACTCTTGGCACACTAACTTCTAGTCTCCTCACTTTTGTGTCTTTTCATTTATGTTGTTTTTGTAATAAATCAATGTGCCAACCTCTTTTCGTGATCTTAGCAAATAGATTATAGTAACACCATACATATATCCTGAGAGGTTGTGTCACTTATGTGGGTACATGGGTTAGGTGTATGTGCATTGTTTGTGTGAGTTTTTGGGTTGGGTGTGTGTGTTATGCTTGCATGGGTGTT
>ML797170.1:264172-283982 GCA_009831015.1 Picea engelmannii | reverse complement strand
TCTTCTAGATATAGAGGAGATTGATGATCAAGCACCTATTATTCATATTGAAGATAAGTTTTCCTCCTCATATTGGTACAATGATATTGTCACATATATCCTTACTCTTCAATGTCCAAATGAAATGACTCCTTATAGAGCAAGAACTTTAAAGCTACATGCAATTAAGCATTGCAATATTGATGGCAAGTTATACTGGAAAGACCCTATGGGTTTCCTATTGTTTTGCCTTATAGAATCTGAAACAGAAGGTGTCATTGATGAATTTCATGAAGGAGTATGTGGAGGAAATCATGCCTAGAGAGAAACGTCTTACAAAATTTTAAGGGAATGATATTATTGGCATAAATTATTCACAGATGTAAATGCAAGGGTCATAGCTTGCAATTCATGCCAACTATTTTCTGGTAAGAAAAATCTTCCTGCCTTACCTTTAATCCCAATAAAAGATGAAACTCATTTCCAACAATGGGGCTTAGATTTCATTGGATAAATTCATCCACAACCGAGTTCTCAACACAGATGGATTCTGACCACTACTAATTATTTTATGAAATGGGTTGAAGCCATTCCAACTTGGAATGCTACAGATTTAGTAGTTATAAATTTTTTGGAAGAAAACATCCTAGCAAGATTTGGTTGTCCTAGGAAAATAGTTATGGATAATGCTCAGGCTTTTAAATCTATTGCAATGATCATTTTTTGTCAAAAATACAATATTATTTTAGGTTATTCTACAGCCTACTATCCTCAGGGAAATGGGTTGGTGGAATCATCTAATAAGAGTTTGATGACAATAATCAAGAACGGTTTGAAGGAAAACAAAAAAGACGGGCATATACACTTAAAATATGCCTTATGGGAAAACATAATTGGCATCAAGAAATCTATAGGTATGTCTCCATTCCAATCAATTTATGATATTGATGTTATTCTTCCTATTAATCTCACTCTTCTTGTAAAATCTAGCAGGATGCGAATGAAGAGCCGAATGATGTTACGAGAAGAATAAATCAAATCATCGAAGTAAAAAAAAACAGAGTAGAAGTGAATGATAAGCTCCAAAAATATTATAACATCAAATCCATTTTTGATAAGAAAGCTAAAGACATGGAGTTTCTTCCTCAATATTTAATTTTTTAAATGGAAAGCTAGAAGGGAAGATGCAGGGAAACATGGGAAATTCGATCATCTCTGGTTCAGACCCTTCAAAATTGCAGCTGCTGAGGGAAAAAACTCATTCTCGCTCGAAAATATTAATGGAGATATTCTTGAGGCCCCTATCAATGGGTGTTATTTAAAACATTTCATAAAGTAGTTACTTTTTAAATTTCCATTGTATATATCATATTGGATTGACATTAACAATTTTAATTTTCAATTTTTTCTTTTCTTTTTGTAAATTATCTAAGTTATTTGATCATTTGTTGTAAATATTTCAATAAATTTATGATTGCTTGAATTCATTTAAAAAAAAAAATTAGAAAAATAAAAATAAAAATCATCTTCATCATGTATCATCTCTATTCTATAGGATTATCTAATATTTTGTATTTCATTCGTTTTGTAGAATAGATCTTGTTGAACAGGAGATGAGGCTAAATAAAAACTTGACACTCATATTTCAAGCATTTGATTTCTCTAAAAACAAGTGATAAATAAATAATTTGCCTTGCTGAAAATTCAAAAGGAAAACAAGGTATGAGTTCCTACTCTTCTTATGGTTTGAATAAAATTAAAAAAAAAATGATTGAAATAAATGTGAAGGAAGTTTTTCTTGTGAAGATATTATCACCTGACCTAAAAATCAGAGATGTATAAAATTATAACTTCAAGTGTCATACTGATAAATTTTAAAGCCATCTCTGAGATAAAAAATAAAAATAATAATAAATAAACTCTAGAGAAGTGTGAACTTAATACACAAACTTTTGTGGGATTAGGACATTTTTGTTTCAAATCCTCTGAATCCTTGATTTGGTTATTTTTTTTGCCTCTCCCCAAGTTCTTTCTATTTCAGATTTTCTTTCTTCTTTCACATCCTTTTAGTCTTCATAGAAATAAAAAGACTGATCTTGACTCTGAAAACTCAAAAGCATATTTTCAAAACAAGATTAGGCGAAAATCTTTACATTCCTTTGATTTTAATTGAAAAAGTGTGTCTAGGCTAATCATGATAATTTAGCTGTAATATCAGATTTTAAACTAACAAACTGAAGGTGTAATGAAAATTGGAAGAAAGTTACTTTCAGAGTATTCTTAAAATTGTTGACAGACCTTCTTTTCATTTTAAGGACTTTAAACAGATATCATCCCTTCTATGTTACATACAAATTGATTTCCCCCACTTCAAAATTTTAAAATACAAGACAGATGGTGAAAGGAAATTCATAATTCAATTTCCCCCATCTTGTCTAAAAGAGATGATGAAATGAAATTCAATGGGAAAAGTAGATAACTTCATCGAGGTACTGAACAGGCTCGCTGGTAGTGAAGCAATATCAATGATATCTATAAGGATGTTATACATATCTATATATCATACTCTGTTATCTAGCTCTTTTTGCAGTGATATTTACATCCTGAACCAACTAGGGATTCCCTAAATAGATATGTTACATCTGCTTAACCTTGAAGTGAACAAAGTCAGTCGGAGCCTCATATTTTAGTTAAAATTATTTTGACTATCTTAAACAAATCCGAAATCAATTTTAAGAAAAGGAAATTTTTAGTAGCCTAACTTGAGATGAATCATTAAGTATGTTTTAAAGATTTTTGGGTTTGGATAAGTTCATTTTTCTATGTATGATTAATTCTTAAGTAAAACCATAAAATGTTTTTCAAAAAAGTAATAATGACTCCATTTACCCAATAAAGGCACCTGGTCTACTATTCTTTCATGCCTCACAGGGAGCCACAATCCCCAGATGGAGCCTATGTTAGAACACTTAGAATTTTGAACTTTTATTCTTTTGTTTTTGCTTTTTAGAAATAAAATTTCACTAAAAACAAAAAAACTTAGGAAATTGGCTTTTAATTTAAAATAAATCCATTGGTCGGTATACATAAATAAAGAACTTATAAAAAACATTTCATTTAAAATCTGTGATGCCTGACATTATTCTTTGAGCCTTAGAATCAATCTCAGGAACAACACCTTCCTCAAACTTGGTATTCACATCATTGATATCCCGTGGAAGTGTCTTTGAACCCCTTTTCATGCATTTTTCTAGTAGTGGTGGACATTGATGATGTGTCAACTATCTCTCCCTCAAGCGTCAATTTTGTCTAGGACAACCCAGTGAAGTATTTTCCAACCCTTCTTATAACATAGTATTTTCGTCGATGAAAAAAATGCTAAATGCTCTACCAATCCTTTATTGAACAAAGTATTATCATCTAGGAAATGATAGGGAAGGGTCAACTGACCCTTCCTCTAGCATGATATTATTGTGCATGAGATCACTAGGAAGGGTTGAATGATATTTTTTTAGAATGATTCCTTCCCAAACTCATATATCTTTTGATTGCATATCATATTGTGTCATTTGAGTTATATATGAGATCTTATGTTGAACTTGAAAATGTTTTTTTATCGTTTTATTTCATTAACAAAATATGTTCACTTAACTCTAGGTAAAAAATGCCAAGGCTTGTCACTCTCATCCAATTCAAAGAGGTTTTGTTTCTTCAACCTTGGAGAGTTTCCAATTGAATGGTATGTTGAGTTATCCGAAACATTCAATTTCACCCAAATTCATATATTTATGGAGTAGAAGAAGGAACAAAAGTTGTTGTTATTCACATGGTCATGTCTATACATCTTATCAATGAAGACATACTGGATGGACAAATCAAGGTAGTTGAGAACAACATTTGTTTTCTATTACAAACCAACCTTCCTTAATTATCATCCAATCTAATGATAACTAGCTTTGATACCACTTGTAAAAACTTACTTGCATGGAATTTGAAAGAAAACTCACTCACTATGCAATTGATTTTTATGATGGTTATACAAGAGATGTGGTCGTTATATAAAAGATTGTGGAGTCTATTGTATCTAGAGATTGCATCTCTTGCTTAACTACCATGGATAACGACATACAAGGTATGTGATGAAATGAAAATCAACGTGAGTTTTTATGGTGGTTACTTCACCTATTCAAACATTTCATGGAATGGCTTCATTGACTAGGAATTACAATTCAAATTTGAACAAGGTGAAGGAAAAAAACAAGGTGATTTTTTATGTTCGAATCATTGTTCTTCAAATATTATAAAATATTGTAATTTTTTCAAATATTAAATTTTTTTCCAAATACAAATTTCCGCATACATGATATTTTAGAGAAAGAAATGGAAATATATGTTGGTACTAAGTGGGCTCATAAATTGTCATAAATTGTTTCTATATGAGTTTTTTTCATTTTTCCAAAAAATAAACTAGGTCTACTTATTAATGTCATTTCAAAATTATTTTATTCCTTTATTATCAAAAACCATAAAGGGCTTGCCCCAAAAGAACTACATAACTTCCAAGATATTTACAAAAAGTCTGAGTAAATATTTACACACCAAATGACCAATTTTCAATAAAACATTAATACAAATATTTCTTCACCAATTTTCAATAAAACATTAATACAAATATTTATTAGACTTAAGAGAGAGTCTCCTTTGAATTCAAGTTCAATTAAGATACCTTTTGGCAAGAGAAAATATTCTTTAACAAGGAATCTACTTTGGTGTTATATTCTTGATAAATATTAAAAAAAATTGATGGTCTCAAAACTGAATTTTAACTCCTTTTTTCCATTTCAATTTTTTTTTCCTTGTGATGATGATTTTGTAGAACTCATTTATTCTTCACATGAGATAAGACCATGGCTCATTAAAGTGCTTATATTTAAAATTTGTCTTTCCAAAGAACAAGGATATAAAGAGAATTCCAAAGAACAAGGATATAAATTGTGTCTTGGTTGGAGACTTTGTTTGTTGAAGTAATAGCAAACAACAACATTATAAAATATTTTAAAAAGTTCAAGATGATGAAATATTTAAAAAAGTTCAAGATGATGAAATATGTAAAAAAGTTTAAGATGATGATTTTTATATAAAATTTATGGTTTGGAGTAAATTCCACAAATAATAGATGACTATTTGGAGAATATTTAAGAGTTCATATGATTGGGTGGAGGGACTATTTTGAGTCTATATACATTTGATCACACTCATCCATTATTTAGTGGAACAGGAGCTAAACCCAATTTCGCCTGCAATAAATATAGAACTCGAACCCAATGCGTTCATGCAATCAAATACTCATTCTCAATCTCATTATCAATATAGAATTGTGTTGGACACAGTGGAACGATATTGTCATTGATGTCAACAGTATGACAGTATGTAGAGTTTATGTCAAATAGTATATGTAAAAATTATGTCAAACAGTTTGCAAAGAATGAGAATGTCAAACAATATGCAGAGATTCAAGATCAGAAAACATGGTAGAAAATGAGATACAGTCGGAAGTCATTTGCATCTGTTTGATAAGGAATCAGATGAGATTGTGACCATTGATCAAGAACAGGTAAAAAGACAAGTGATCGGGGAGTCATTCTACAAGTCTTAGATTCAAGATTCGATTTAAATCTTGCCTATTAAATCATAGTGGCATCACAATCATCGATCCGATATAACAGATCATTATATTAAGTCATAACTGTCAAATAAAACTAAAGGAAAGAAGACTGACAACTTCAAAGAAAAGGAGCAAAGAACATGTAAGTTTACCCAAAGGTCGAAGCCCCGGAGTCACGAACACCCGTCAACCGTCGGATCAGGAAATTTAGTCAACCATTGATCTGGAGTAACAACTGTCAGAGTGTAGTCAACTCCGGCCTTGACCTACTCCAACGATAAACAACTCAGATGAGTCAAGAACTCCCGAACCCCGTAGTTCCAAAATAGAAAAAGGCCATAGGATCAAGAACGGAAATATCTACGGTGATAGATCAATTCGACACTTTGCCAATTCAGGAGGATTAGATCGAAGTATCAAAAGTGTCATATTCCCGAAGCAACGATGACCATCAGATCAATAAGAAACTTTAGTTGAACCTACAACCGTTATATCCAGGAGGAAGACATGTGACACATCAGGATGTCCACGACAACAAGGACATGTGGCACAATCAGATGGTGACAAGTGTCAAGGTCCAGTTGGCACTTTAGGTATACGTAAGTTACGAATCTAGGTGACACATGGCAGCCACTCAACCAGTTCCACTTCAACAATAACGTCATCAAGCTATGTCACTCCAAGAGCATGTCCTTCGGGGATATCCAGTTTGTCCTACTAGCAACTACCCGAAGCATCGAAGTCACGAACTAGCGCTAGTCGTAGATCTAAGATCCTCCAGGATGAATCATGACCATTATATCAAGTGCAGTGGAAGGATAGAGTAAGGTGTACTAAACAACTAAAAACAAGCGATCACCACAACTTTATGACTTATTTGGTAGGTAAACACTCTGGAGGGATTGAACTACCTCAAAGTTCTAGTAACCTGGAGTCCTGGAGAGCCGAAGCTCCAAAGTAAGATCTGACTGTCCATTGAGAAGGAAGATTCATGTTTGAGATCCTAAAAAGCGCACAATGAGAAGGACATTAAAAAAACATCTTATTGAGGTTGCATGGACCATCCACTCAACTACAGATTAAGACATAACCGTATGATCTATGAGTAAATAGATAATACGTACTTCGGTGAAATTTGGTCTGGAAGAGTTGCAAGACTACAAAGGTCAGAGTCCCAAAATGTCAAAGTTATGAAATGAACGAGAATGGTTCATCGTGAAAATAAAACACGACCGCCTGATATAATATACACACTTCGACAAAATGCACTTTGGAAGGTTGACTGATTGCAAAGTATGGAAGTCACGAAGGACGAAGTTATGAAGTAATGACAGTCATCCATCTCAATGTGTAATTAATACGTGACCATTGATCTTGATAAGTTATTAAGCACTTGTTTGTCTTAGCACCTGGTCACCACTTGTGGTCATATGAAATAGAGGTCCCAAATATTTTTTTGTGCGAAATTTTACATAGAGTAATAATTTTATTCCGGTCAAGAAGGGACGTTGAACCAGATAGGATCTAGACTTTCTCCCTATTTATATTAAGTAATCCAACATTTTTAATGGATTAAAATGATAATCATAAAGCTTAGATCTGATCAACAAAAATTGATAATGAAATAAAGAGGCATGGGATCGAGTTAATAGAAATCGATCCATATCTATGATCGATTTATGAAAATCACTCTCACTAAATCAAAACCCTTCACGATAACGTTTGAATAATAATAGATATTATTGTTAATTTAAAATGAAGAGGTTCGATGGTCGAAATAAAGGGACACAATACTTCGTATCTCACACCAGTTAGAAGATTATATAAATGAGGAAGAATGATGAGAAGAAGGTGTCTTTGCAGTCCATATCAGAATATCAAAACATAATTAGAGTCCAAGAAGAGGAACTAATGATACTGAGGTTGTGAGGGTGGAATGGAGGAGCACGGAAGGATTCATATCCTTTTCTAAGTAAAGTGTAATTTAAGGGAGTTGGTGTTTTCTGGGGTTGGTTCCCTAAAGACAAGAGAGTTGGTGCTTCCTAAGTTTGGTGACCTAAAGATAAGGGAGTTGGTTCTTCCTAGGGTTGGTTCCTTAAAGATAAGGGAGTTGGTGCTTCCTAGGGTTGGTGCCCTAAATATAAGGGAATTGGTGTTTCCTAGGGTTGGTTCCCTAAAGATAAGGGAGTTGGTGCTTCCTAGGGTTGGTTCCCTAAAGACAATGGAGTTGGTGCTTCCTAGGTTTGGTGCTCTAAAAAGGATTGGTGTCCTTCACTATTCTTCATAAAAACCTTGTAATTCCTATTAATTATATTTATATAATTGATTTTACATACAATTCCATTGTTGATCTATTGTGGTAATTAACAAAATACAAAAGTAATTGCTAGTTGTTGAAAAATGGTAATATTGATTCACCCCCCCTCTCGGTATTCCAACAATTGGTATCAGAGTGGGTGCCTTCATCACAGTCTAACAAATGGAAGGTGGATCATGAAGATGGATCAGCAAGAGGGAATGTCTAACAAAAAAACATCGTTGTTCAATGGAGGTGGATATGCTCTATGGAAAATAAGAATGAAAAGCTTCATGTTGGCTCTTGGTTTTGATATTTGGGGATCTGTTGTAGATGGTTCCACTACACCAACTACTCCACCCACAGAAGCTACAGGAAATAAAACATGCAATGACAACTCAAGAGCAGTTAATGCAATTCTAGGAGGGTTGAAAAATTCTATACATGTGAAGGTTATGCATTGTAAGTCAGCTAAAGAAATATGGGACAAATTGTAGGTTGTATATGAAGGATATAGAAAATTCAAGGAAGCCAAACTATAGACCTATAGAACTCAGTTTGAAAATATGAAAATGAAAGAAGAAGAGAACATTATTGAATACTTTCATAGGGCATATGAAGTGATTAATTCAATCATAGCACCAGGAGAAGAAATTACAGATAAACCTATTTTGCAAAATATACTAAGGTCATTACCTATGAGATATGATGCCAAGATTTCTACAATTGAACATAGGCCTGAACTTGACACACTCACAGTTGATCAGCTTCATGGAATTTTTATAGCATATGAAATGAGAACAGGGAATGATAAACCATCAAAAGATGAAACAATCTTTAATGCATCTAAAGAAAAAAAGAAACAAGAACATATGTCTCATGAAGATTAGTTAGACATATCCGATGTAGAAGAGGCCAAATTTATAAAGAAACTCCAAAAAGGATTTGGAAAATATAAAGTAAAGTTACCTTTCAAATGTTTCAACTGTGGTAGAATTGGACACTTTGCTAACAAATGTCCCTATCCAAAGAAGGAGGAAAATGATGAAGTTCACAACCAGAAAAAACAATACAAAAAGAAATTTATAAGAAAAAAAAAACTTCTACTCTAAATAAGACATCAACTCTTCAGACATGGGTGAAGATGAAGATTCAAAGCTTCTATTTATGGGAATGAACACTCAAAATAGTGATGTAGATGATGAAGAAAACTATGAATTTGAAGGAGAAGTGAACCTAGAAGTAGAATTGATTAGTGCTCTGGAGAAACTAAGAAAGTATAAAAAGAAGAACAAGCTACTTAGGGCACAACTTCAAAAATTTGAAGAATATCATCAATCAAAAGAAACAAATGCATTAAGAATTATCAAAGAATCAGAGAAGATCATCACTGATTTAAAATCCCATCTCCTCGAAGCTAATAGAATTGAAAAAATCATTTTAAAACAAATTAGTGATAAAAAACAAGTATGTGAGAAACTAGAAGCTAAGATTAAGCTACTAAAAAATGAACTTGAGAAGGAAAATAAGGGATCGAAATTTGGAAATAGTTCAAAGATCTTGGATGAAATTCTTAGTAGTCATAGGTCACCAAAAAACAAGATTGGTTTGGGATACACGTAAGACTCAACTCCTACATCACAAGGATCTATCAAAAGACCAATCAGTTACGCATATGCTTTAAAGGGATCCTTAAGAAGAGAAGATAATAAAGAAAATATGATGCCATTGAAAAGTGTTCCACATAAACATAAATCAACATTCCCTACTAAAGTAAAAAAATGAAAGGAAGAATACAATCACCAGAAGGAATCCCCCTAATAAATATCTATTTACTGGATATTGTTACTCTTGCAATAATTTTGGACATAAGGTAGGACACTGCAAAGCTTATGGACAATACAATTGTAGAAATGTCCAAAGATATAAGAACAATAAATACAATGCCGATAAGAGAAACTATAACTCATTCTCTCCCTTACAAGACTACAATGTTGAATGTTACAAATGCAACAACTATGGTGATAAAGCTAGTGAATGTAGATTGTCAAAATATGAGAAAAGGATAAATATTCCCAATAATAAAAAAGTATGGAAGAAAAAGAAAACCGAGTGCAATGTATCCTTATATGCAAGAAATCAAGGATATTGGGGGTATATAGACAGTGGATGTTCCAAACACATGACTAGAGATCAAAGTAAATTTCTCAATCTAAACAAGAAAGGAAAAGGAAAAGTAACTTTTGGAGATAAAATGTCCACCAAGATTACTGGGAAAAGGCACTGTTAGTTTAGGAAATAATAAAACCAAAGCAAAATATGTACTTCTGGTAGAAAATCTCAAACCTAATATTCTAAGTGTAAGTCAAACATTTGATCAAGGTCACACACTTACTTTTAATTCTCATAAATGTGAGATCAGAAAAAAGGACACTGGAAAGCTAGTGGTAGTTGCACCAAGAACATCTAGCAATGTGTACATCCTTAATATAGATGAAGAAGAAAAATGTTGTTTAAGACAAGTAGATGAAATATAGCTATGACATAGAAGGTTGGTACATTCAATATTTGACAACTTGATCAAAGCCAACGAGAAAAAGGGAGTTAGGAATCTGTCAAAAGTGAGTAAGCCTTTATATTCTATTTGTAAACATTGCCAAATAGGAAAGAAAACAAGATTTAGGTTCAAAGCAAAAGAGCATTCCACAACAAAACCATTAGAGCTTATTAACACAGATCTATGTGGACCAACCAAAACCAAAAGTACGTATGGTGAGTAGTATTTTATGTAAATTTTTTATGATTACACAAGATTGACCCAGGTATTCTTTCTAAAAGAAAAAACAGAAGCCTTTGAGAAGTTTAAAATATACAAATCCCTTGTAGAAAATGAAATAGATCTCAAAATTAAATTTCTGAGATCGAACAATGGAGGAGAATTCACTTCTAAAGAGTTCATTCAATTATTTGAAAATCATGGTATCAAAAGACAATTTTCATCTCCCATGACTCCTTAACAAAATGGAGTGGTAGAAAGGAAAAAAATAACAGTTCAAGAAGCCACAAGAACCATGCTAAATGAAGCCAAGCTTCCAGACAAATTCTGGAGATATGGAATATACACAATAGTCCACATACTTAATAGATCTTAGTTGAGACCCAACCATAACAAAACCCCTTTATGAACTATGGTTTGGAAGGCCAACATCTGTAAAACACTTTAGAACTTTTGGAAGTAAATGTTACATAACGAATGATGAAGATAATCTAGGAAATTTTGATCCAAGATCTGATGAAGGAATATTATTAGGATATTCATATAATCAGAAAGCATACATATGTTATAATATTATACTACTAAATATAGTGGAAAGTGTTTATGTAAAGATAGATGATATAAAAAAAGACCATATCCCAAGACATTGATAAAAAATCTCAACAAGAAGATGATGATGTAAAATCTCAACAAGAAGATGATGATGTAGGATCTCAACAAGAAGATGATAATAATGAAACATAGGAAAATAAACCACATACTGATGAATAAGACAATGAAGAAAATCCCTTGCCAAGAGCTCCATCAAAAAGAGTTCAAAAGAATAATCTGGAAAGTCAGATTATTGGTGATAAAAGTGCAGGAGTGGAAACAAGAAGGAAACTCACTTTTGACTCAGAACAAGAAATGTTATCCCTAATAGAACCTAATTCATTTAAATAATCTAGTAAAAGTAAATATTGGATAGAAGCAATGAATGAAGAACTAGACCAAATAGAGAAAAACCAGACTTGGGAACTAGTTCCAAGACCCAAGGACAAGAATGTGATAGGAACCAAATGGATATTCAAGAACAAAATAAATGAAAATGGGGAGATTATAAAGAGAAAATCAAAATTAGTTTGCAAAGGATATTCCCAAGTGGAAGGTATTGATTTTGAAGAGACTTTTGCTCCAGTTGCAAGACTTGAGGCCATCAGAATGTTCTTGGCATTTGCATGTTTCAGAAATTTCAAAATCTATCAGATGTATGTCAAGTCAACATTCCTTAATGGAACACTAGAAGAAGAAGTCTATTTTGAGAAACTAGAAGGATTCATGTTACAAAAAATCAGGACTATGTGTGCAAGATGAAAAAGGCCTTGTATGGTCTTAAACAAACCCCCAGAGCATGGTTCTCAAGGATTGATCAGTACCTTCAAAAACAAGGATATAAGAGAGGGACTAATGAAATCAATCTATACATCAAAATTGAGGATCAAAACATGATTGTTGTGGTAGTATATGTAGATGACATCATATTTGGAAGTAATCTGACTACACTAAGCATAAAGTTTGCAACCAAAATGCAAGAAGAATTTGAAATGTATGTGCTGGGAGAACTGTCATTTTTCTTAGGTTTAGAAGTAAATCAAATAGAAAATGGAATATTTGTTTCCCAAACAAAATATCAAGGAAATGTTGAATAAATTCCAAATGGAATACAACAAACCTATGAGTACTCCCATGGTCACTGGATGTAAACTAATCCTAGAAGATAACTCACCAAAACTGGATCAAACGATGTATAGATCAATGGTTGGAAGATTGTTCTATTCAACAACAACAAGACTTGACATCATGCAGGTTGTAGGACTCATGGGGAGATTTCAATATGAACCTAAAGAAAATCACTTAAAAGAAGTAAAGAGAATATCCAGATATCTTAAAGGCACCCTTGAACTTGGATTATGGTATCCAAACGATAAAGACTTCAATTTAACTGCATACACTGATGTAGATTGGGCCGATAGTATAGATGATAGGAAAAACACCAGTGGAGGAGTATTTTTATTAGGAAAATGTATGGTAGCCTGGTTAAGCAAGAAAAAAACATCCACATCACTTTCTACAATAGAGGCAGAATACATTGTTGTTGCATCTTGTTGCACACAAGTTCTTTGGATGAAGAAAACATTACAAGATTTACAAATAAGATATGACAATACCATTACTATTAATTATGATAACACTAGTGCCATAAAAATCTCTAAAAATCCAGTAATGCATTCTAAAACCAAACATATTCCGGTTAAATACCACTTTATAAGAGATCAGGTTACCCAAAAAGTGGTTAAAATAGTGTATGTAGACATCAAAGAACAAATTGCAGACATATTCACAAAACCTTTTCCCAAGAGCACTTTTGAAAATCTTCGACAAAAATTAGGAGTAATTCAAAAAACTCATTAAAAATCATATCAAAAGGGGCACATGGTGAGGGGGAGCATTGCCACAAGGGGAGCAAAGAAAGATCCCCGCTGCCATTGCTGTCAAAGGGGGACGAAATTGATAAGGAACAGAAATAAAAATATTTCAAAACGAAAAAGGTTGTCATCAATGCCAAAGGGGGAGAATGTTAGACACAGTGGCACGATATTGTCATTGATGTCAATAGTATGAAAATATTCATTGTTTATGTCAAATAGTATATGTAGAAATTATGTCAAACAGTTTGCAGATAATGAGAATGTCAAACAGTATGCAGAGATTCAAGATCAGAAAAGATGGCAGAAAATGAGATACATTCAGAAGACATTTGAAGCCGTTCAATAAGGAATTGGACTAGATCGTGACCGTTGATCAAGCACGGGTAAAAAGACAAGTGATTGAGGAGTCATTCTACAAGATGTAGATTCAATATTTGATTTAAATATTTCCCGTTAAATCAGAGTGGCATCACAGTCATTGATCTGAGATAATAGATCAACAGATTAAGTTGTAATTGTCAGATAAAACTAAAGGAAAGAATATGGTCAACTTCGGCAAAAAGGATCCAAGAACATGTAAGTTTACCCAAAGGCCGAAGCCCCAGATTCAAGAACTTTCGTCGAACTTTCGTCGATATGGAGTAACAAATTTCAGAGCATAGTCAAATCCGGCCTTGACCTACTCCGAAGATAAAAAAACTCAGATGAGACAAGAAATCCCGAACCTAAGAATTCTGAAATAAACAGAGGCCATAAGATTAAGACATGAAATATCTACGGTGATAGATATATTTGGTACTTTTCCAATTCAGGAGGATTAGATCGAAGTCTCAAAAGTGTCATATTCCCGAAGCAATGACAATTGTTAGATCAATAAGAAACTTCAGATGAACCTATGACCGTTAGATCTAGGAGGAGGACATGTGACACATCGGGAGATCCATGACAACAAGGACATGTGGCACAATCAGATGGTGACAAGTGTCAAGGTCTAGTTGGAAATTTAGGTATACGTAAGTTACGAATATAGGTGACACATGGAAACCACTCAGCGAGTGCCACTTCAACAATGACATCAGTAAGCTACGTCACTTTGGGAGCATGTCCTTAGAGGATATCCAGTTTCTCCTACCATCAACTACTTGAAGCGTCGAAGTCACGAACTAACGTTGGTCATAGATCGAAGATCCTCCAGGATGAATCATGATCGTTAGATCAAGTGCAGTGGAAGGATAGTGTAAGGTGTACTAAACAACTGACAGGAAGCGGTCACCACAAATTTATGACTTATTCGGTAGGTAAACACTCCGGAGGGATTGAACTAACTCAGAGTTCTAGTAACCCAGAGTCCCGGAGAGATGAAGCTCCGAAGTAAGATCCGACTGTCCGTCGAGAAGGAATATTCATGGTCGAGATCCTAAAAAGCACACAATGAGAAGGCCATTAATAAAATGTCTTGTTGAGGTTGCGCAGACCATCCACTCAACCACAGATTAAGACAAAATCATATGATCTACGAGTAAATATATAATACATACTTTGGTGAAATTTCGTTCGGAAGAGTTGGAAGATTGCAATGGTCAAAGTCCCAAAATTCCAAAGTTATGAAATGAATGAGAACCATTCATCGTGAAAATAAAAAACAATCATATGATATAATATACGCACTTCGGAGAAATTCACTTCGGAAGGTTGAATGATTGAAACGGCTGGAAGTCCCAAAGGAAGAAGTTATGAAGTAATGACAGTCGTCCATCTCAATGTGCAATTAATATGTGATTGTTGATCTTGATAAGTGATTAAGCACTCGTTTGGTTTATCACCTAGTCACCACCCGTGGTCGTATGAAATAGAGTTCCAAAAGAGTTTTATGTGCGAAATTTTACATATAGTAGGAATTTTATCCCGATCAAGAAGGGACATTGAACTAGATAGGATCTGGACTTTGTCCTGATTTATATTAAGTAATCCAACACTTGCAATAGATTAAAATGCTAATCAGAAAGCTTAGATCTGATAAACAAAAATTGAGAATGAAATAAAGAGGCATGGGATCGAGTTAAGAGAAATCAATCCATATCTATGACCGATTTATGAAAATCCTCTCACTAAATTAAAAGTTGTCACGATAATGTTTGAATAATAATAGAGATTATTGTTAATTTAAAATGAAGAGGTTTGATGGTCCAAACAAAGGGACACAATACTTCATATCTCACACCAGTTGGAATATTATATAAACGAGGAAGAATGGTGAGAAGAAGATGTATTTGTAGTCTATATCAAAATATCAAAATAGAAGCAGAGTTCAAGTAGAGGAACTGATGATACTGACGACGTGAGGGTGGAAGGGAGGAGCACGGAAGGATTCATATCCTTTTCTAAGTAAAGTGTAATTTAAGGGATTTGGTGCTTCCTGGGTTTGGTGCCCTAAAGATAAGGGAGTTGGTGCTTCCTAGGGTTGGTGCTCTAAAAAGGATTGGTGTCCTTCACTATTCTTCATAAAAACCTTATAATTCCTATTAATTATATTTATATAATTTTGCTAATTGTTGAAAAAGGGNGGATAATCTAAAATTTCCTTTGCACCCCTCGCTATGGGGTATGAATCTCTAAATGGATCTATTATAGCTACTCAGTCTTGATATGTTGGGGACTCGACCTCTTAATTATTTGGAACCAAGTGAGATGAAGTTGAAATAAGAACTATCTTGAACTTCCATAGAATGAATCTTAGTCATCGCCCATACGCCAAATTCTCCATGAGAAATCTACATACCCATATAATATTATTAAAGAAACAGATACAGGAAAATTCTCGAAAGACTGAAGCATACTGATAAGTTGAAGAAGATATTAGGATTCATTCACATGTCGAAGTTGATGTTACTTGTTTGGATATTGTTGTGCCTAACTATATTCTCATTTAGATTATTGTTAAAGTGAAAGGATGTAAAATTTATCTTTGTAGGAGGATCTGTTCATTCAAATAATAACGGACTACAACATTGGATAATATAGATAAGTTCAAGATGATGATTTTTATATAAAATCCAGGGTGTCGAGGAGACTACCTAAGTAATAAAAAACCATTTGAAGAATATTTCAAAGTTAATATTGTGATTTTTACATAACATTTATGCTTTGGTGGAGGATTTCACTCAATGACAGACTTTGTTTTTTGTTGTATTTTGGAGAAGATTGTCCAAGTAATAGTGGACCACTTAGAGAATATGTAAAAGTTCAAGATGGTGATTTTTATATAAAATGTATACTTTGGTGGAGGGTTTCACTCAATATAAGACTTTGTTTGTTGTTTTAGTTATACCTCTTCATTGTGAAAAACAATGATCTAGACTRGAAAATGCCTTGMTAAAGTGYGTATATATAAAATWTATTGCACTCATATATTCTCTTGAGGARACAACAACTTRTTAAAGTGAAAGGATATATATTTTATCCTYTGAGGTAGAGATTATATTTKTTCAASTAAATAATAARCCAYRAMATTGGAGAATATTTAAAAGTTCAAGATGGTGATTTTTATATAAAATTTATGGTTTAGAGGAGAGTCCACAAGTAATAACAGACCATTTGGAGAATATTTGAAAGTTCAAGATGGTGATTTTTTATAAAATTTATTGTTTTGAATATGTAAAAGTTCAAGATGGTGATTTTTATATAAAATGTATACTTTGGTGGAGGGTTTCACTCAATATAAGACTTTGTTTGTTGTTTTAGTTATACCTCTTCATTGTGAAAAACAATGATCTAGACTAGAAAATGCCTTGATAAAGTGTGTATATATAAAATATATTGCACTCATATATTCTCTTGAGGAAACAACAACTTATTAAAGTGAAAGGATATATATTTTATCCTTTGAGGTAGAGATTATATTTTTTCAAGTAAATAATAAACCATGACATTGGAGAATATTTAAAAGTTCAAGATGGTGATTTTTATATAAAATTTATGGTTTAGAGGAGAGTCCACAAGTAATAACAAACCATTTGGAGAATATTTGAAAGCTCAAGATGGTGATTTTTTATAAAATTTATTGTTTTGTAGAGGATTACAAGCAATAAACCATTTGGATTTTTATATAAAATTTATGTTTTAGAGGATAATCCACAAGTAATGGTAAACCATTTCGAGAAATATATATTAAGCACAAAGAAGTTAGTGTTATAATGGAAACTAAAAAAAATGGTTGACACTTTATTTATAATTATACATATTCATTGTGGAACATTTCGAGAAATATATATTAAGCACAAAGAAGTTAGTGTTATAATGGAAACTAAAAAAAATGGTTGACACTTTATTTATGATTATACATATTCATTGTGGAACACATTGATCAACATTACCTATCTTCAACTTCTCTTTTGTGAGATTTTTATTATTGAAATGACTAACTATGTTTCTAAGTGGATAGACACTAACGTCCTTGAATTATTATTTTTTCTCGATTCAAATGCATAAGCTTGTGCAACTACATTTTTTAAGTTTATATTTGTATAGCACATATGGTTAAGAAATCGTTCTCTCGATGTTGCAATATGACTAAGAGAAATGTAATAGAGTAACCATCCATTGGCTTTTATAGAGATTATCACTTTTTAGTAATGTGTACATTTTACTAATATGTTCTATGTGTGACAATGTTTTATATGGTTAATAAGATCTAACTTTGTATATTTGATTGTGTTGGATAAATATGGTACTTTAATTTTTTAATGATATTTATATATAAATAAAAGTTAACTAATAAAAATTTTATAAGGATTTATTTGCATGTTCAAATTATATATATATATATAATGTTGAAATATTTTTGTGTTAGAATTAAAATGTGGTATGTGAAAAAAGCAATAATGATAAATTCAATTGTGGAATTGTTTTCAATATTAAATAGTTTGGGTAAACGTTTTGAAACATTATATTTAATAGTAGTTGTAATTGTAGAAACACAATTTGTGTGAACAACTCCATGGAAAGTAATCTATGGGGAAATGAAAAGATTTATATAATTACAGAGATATATAATTAAAAATACATGAATGATGGATACTTGTAGGTGATGTGTAACCCATTTTTAATTTTTTAAATGATATGTATGAAATACGATTCATAATTAAGTGCAAAATTGGGGTTTATAAAGTGAAAAAAATGGTTTTGGATGTACCAACATCATATTCCAAAATTGCAAAATTAGATTATGAAAGTGTCAATATCAAATTTTAAAGTGCAAAATCAGATTCTGAAAGTGTCACTATCAACTTTCAAAAGTGTAAAATCGAAAGTTGCAATTTTGGAACATGATATTGACACTTTTAGAACCAATTTTTTCTCTTTAAAAACTCCAATTTTGGACTTTAGAAAAACTATTTTTCCTTGTCTTTAAAGGAGCTTAGATTGGAATTAATCCAAAATTAATGAAATTTGGGTTAGTATAATGGGAAATAACCAAGGGTTCTCGACCAAAGGTTTTCCCTTAGAATGAATGACATGTGGCCACTATAATGAGTGGTCATTCATTAAGATATTAAATATAAAGCTCTCCCCTTTCCAGAAAAGGGCTTGACAATCTAACTAGCCTTCCATATACTTTTGCAATTAAAGAACCATTTTACTTGGACTAGGACATGGGTGGGGATGAGGTTTTGGAGGTTAAATCCCTTTTATATTCTTTCCCCACAAGGTGAGAAAGAGAAAATGCATCTATGAAGCAACAACTTATGTGTTTCATACCCTTTCAAGTAGTTAATAAGCCATTTGGCACATAAGGTGAAGCCTTTCTTATGAATAATGATAGTTCTCAATGCTCATCAATCCTGAAGAGTATAATAGACATTCCATTAAATTCTATGAAATCCATGTTTCCCTTACCAGTTAACATAGAGAGAATTCCTAAGGAGTTTCTCAATCTTGGCATGATACACCTATTTTAATAAGTACCAACCACAAGAGTAATAAACATGCTTAGTTGTGATGATTTTGGTATATATTTGGTAATGGTTAATTAGAGAAAAAGGCTTAATAACACACCTTTCCATTGTAATCCTTGCAATCGAAATCCACCATTGGTTGTTGAAAGTCTTTGGGGAGGATTTAAAGGAAAAATGATTCTCAAGGAACTTTAAATTTATCAAGTTATCCAAACCCATCTAGTATTAACAACTAGATTAGAGAGACACCACACCACAGTGGGGTGGTGGGAAATAGTCATTTTTAGATATTTGAAGTTAAGGCCAAGTGAAATGTCGCAATGCATTTGACTAGGTGGCTTGGTAAGAGGTGTTATTATCATGAGTGCTTTAAGAAACAAATTATTAGCAACGATAAGTCATTGTATCCAAGAAGTAAAGTAACTTTAATATTACATAGACTTGGACTCCTTTGTAAAAGATAACCAAAGCTTAAATATAATCACTTAAAATGTTGATATTAATAAATAACCTTTATAAATTAAATTAATTTTTTATTTATTAAAATTTCACTATTATATTAACAACAAGACATGCAAAAATAAAATTCCCACTACCAAAAAAGATCAAATCCTAACCAATAGAGTTTTCACTATATGAAAAAAGAAATAACTAAATCCTAAGTCCTTCAGT